>BMAO01026559.1:0-191409 GCA_019973975.1 Trichonephila clavata
ACAACTAACTAAAACAGAAACAATCAAACAAAGTAAAAATATTAATTAAAACTTAAAAAGAGAGTACTTATCTTTTTTTCTTTGTCCAAGAAATGCTAAAAAATGTTTTATCTTTTTTTTCTTTGACTATAGAAAGTCAAAAATATTTTAGAAATGGCGGTAAGCCAGATCAGCCAGATTCACGATTGTCACATAACGATATTCACATAACGATTGAAAAATTTCGATTCACGATTACATTTAAATGTATTGTAAAAAATTTATTGATTTTTGATATTTAAAAAAGAAATTAATAATAAAGAATATATAATATGAACATAGGTTTTTTTTTTTTTGCCTAAGGAATTTATGTCTATTTAACTGACTATTTCCGGGAGAAAAAAATTAAAAATCAGAAAAAAACCTTTTTCAAGGGGGAAAAAAAATACGGATATAATTTCGGGTTCATGGGTTTCTGGGAACCCTCAGACCCTTATCTGGCTAGGAAAAGTTCTGTATAGGTCTTGGTTAAGTTGCATTTTCATGCTGGATAGTATGGAGCTTAGCAATTGGATGAGTGGCGATCAGGCCGGTAGGCGGGGCTTCGAGGCGATGATCTTTGGCGGCTCGGTTTTGGAATCTGGTGGAAAGAGAGAGTGTCTTCCAATTTGGATGTAGTAGTGATGAGGATATTGTTTTATAGTTTTTCATTCCACTCTGTGTTAAAATTATTTAAACACGTATCTGCGGAAAAAATTATATTATACAAAACTAACTTATTAATTATTTTTAATAAAATTGATTAAAAATGCTCATTTAGCAATTAATTGTGACATATAGTTTTCGGCATTTTACTTTTTTAATCACTGTTTCTAAATATCAATGAACTTTTTAAAAATCATTTTCTTTTAAATTCATCGATATTTATAAAATACAAAACTATAACTTATTAATATTTTTACATTAAAATTGATTAAAAATATTCATTTAGCAATTAATTGTGACATTCCGTTTGCTTAAATAATGGCAGCACTGAAAATTACGTGGGAAAAATAAACAGAAATGAAAGCTTCTTGTTAGGAATTGTTGAAAAAGATAGAAATTACTTTGAATGATTAAAAATCAGAAAAAAACCTTTTTTAAGGCAAAAAAAAAAAAAAAAAAAAAAAAAAAATGAAAAGTACATTAAAATAACAGAGGATCATGTTAAAATAAGTATTTATCAGTAAAATTAATTTACGTGGGAAAAATAAGCAGAAACGAACAAAATGAAATTCGCTAGATTCGAACCCTAGACATAAGAAAGAATTAAGATACTTCGCGAAAGCGGCGCGTTAGCCAATCACGCCACGCAGGTTAGTGACAGAACAGAAAATAGGCAATAATAATGAATGGTCGGTTCAAATTGAATTTAATTTTTAATTGAGGGGATCCGTAATTTTGAAGCAATTTTTTCAATCTTCGTATATGTTACGGATAATATTACTGTACACACGGAAAAAAGGTTTTGTGAGATTACCTTCATAAATGACGAAGTTATTCAATGTTAAGTAAAAATTAAGACTACTTTTTAAAAATTCTATAAAAAAAAAGTTTTGGGAATTTTATTTTTTAAATGAATGGATCTAAAAGAGAAAGGCTTGAAGTTAATTAGTGTAGAATATCGATTTAATAACACGAAAAGTAATTCATACCCAACGATTTAGAAATAATTTTCATAAAAACGCATCAGTTTTAACACTATTTTAAAAAATTCGAAAAAAATAGAAAATATCGTTATTTTACAAAAAAAATTATACCGTGTCGTGGCGAAATAAATGATCTTTCCGATTCTGTAATTATTTTTTGTCTAATTTCGACACCGAAAATCGGATGACAATTTTAATATGGTGGAAAACGTAAGATTACCGCTCGGCCGAAACGGAAGGGAAGTTCTGCCAAGTAAGCAACCGGCAGGAGTAAAACAATTAGGCGTTTTAAGGTTTTTAATTAATATCTTTTTAACTAATTACAATATCGGAATATAAATAGCAATACGGCTTCCCTGGAAAATTCCCGATCTTTTGGTACCTTCCGCGACTTTCTGCGTGGTGCTGTTCGTGAGAAGATAGACGCACATAGATAGATAGATAGATAGATAGATACATACATACGTTTGTTTACCTTCGAATTTTAATAGTGTAAGATAAGTTCTACGTTATTTATAGTCATTGAAATAAGTTGATTATTAAATTATTTGTCAGTTTTAGCGAAATAGATTTCACTTACATATTACCAAGTAAACCATTATATATTATTGAATTGTGAATGATTTTAATGTATAGTATTTTATTTTTAATTATCTCATACGTTCAGCTTTATAGAATCTCTAACCATGATTATGTAATGATAGTACTATAAATAATACCTTGATACATTTTATAATAATAAAATAATTTAAATCCGAGCAATGGCCAAATAAAAGGAATTCCCTGACGTAGCATACATATATCTTGATATAGTATGAATTTTCAACAGAAATTTTACAGCATTTTAGAAAACATATTTCAACATTTTCAAAGAGAAAAATAGGTACAAAGAGACACATAATCTTTACACTATCAATCTTCCTAATACAGAATTAATCTTTACACGACAGTTTATTTGCTTTATTTTAAATGTCCTGAAATTGATGCTGCAGATGTTTACTATTTAAAATATGAGCCAACCGCTACATAAATATTTTGCTCGCAATTTACCTAACTGTTCATTGTTGTGTTTTGCTTACTACTTGTAAGTAAGGTAGAATAAAATAGTTTTGAATGAAGCTAAGTGAGTCACATTACGTACAATACGTGTTTCTCATCCGAAACACATTTCACATAATATGTTACTCTCACAAATATCTATCATAAAACTGACACATCCTGTCATCCTGACACATCCTCTCCAAAACACATTTCACATAATATGTTACTTTCACAAATATCTATCATAAAACTGACCCATCCTCTTTGTTGCGCTATTCTAGATTACTCAAAGCTTCACTAATTTAAAGATTAAAATTGATGATTATTATTATATAAAACATTTTAATAATTGGTTTGCTAGCTGTACGTCTGTAACACACACACACAACACACACACACACACACACACACACACACACACACACACACACACACACACACACACACACACTAAAACTTATCTTATTTGTATAATTCTAACGAAAAGTATTTATTGTCGTTTTTCACGTTTAATACCATCATACTTAAGATGTTTTATTTAAAATTAATAACTTAAGTAGATAGTTTATAATGTCCACATTAAATTTTCCCATTTGGATGAAATTTCTAAGAAATTGTTTCAAGAATTTGATTTACATTTGGATTATAACAATATGTACTTAGGGATAATACTTTATTAAATATCTGAAAGAAAGTGAAGCACTTATTTGAAATGAGTGATAGTTACCAAAAGCTTATACCTTTCAGTTCATACGAATTTATATTTATCTAAGTTTCAATTTATCATTCAGCAATCTATTAGAGAAGCCCTAAGCAAACAAATATAGTTTTTTGATAATAATGCTATAAGCACCAAATAACAATTTGAAGAACAAAAAAGGAAAACACATTTATTCTAGAATTAAAATAAATAAATAAAATAAAGGCTTGTTTTCTAAAAGATTTGGATAGTTATTGAAATTACTTTTTGCACTAATTATTAATTATTAAAATTTTTCTGCAGCAATGCCATTTTTCATAATTTTGTGACAGTCCATGACTGCAACCGAACTGCTAAAGACACCTGGTGTCTGGTACGGTTGTTATGATGCGGGTTCCTTCCTCTGTCTTCTTTTGTATGTGTGTGTGCATGTTTGTGTAATATCATTTTTACATTTATTCTAAATCCTGTAATGTGATGTGTCCGTCTGATGTCCACCCAAAATAAAAAGGGTTTTTAACCTACCTCGAAGAGAGTACCTCCAATCAAATGCACCAAATTGCACTATACTCGCGCATAGACGTTAGAATTTTATGAAAGCTGTGCATCATTAAAATTTTTTCTTATATATTAGGCTTTATTTAATTAACTGTTGTACACACACTCAGTTGTATTAATATTGTATTTACAACCTATTTGTTAATAACACTGTGCACATAATGTTTCGTCCTTCCACCTTTGAATACAAGATCCTTGTTATTTGAGATTTCTTAAGATTCTCACCTCTTTCTCCTTTTTATCTCTCATGAATACAATAAAATAGTAGAAATAAAAAAGAGACATAACTTTTAACACGTTATATTTTCATTATTGTTAACATTCAAAGATGATTAATGAAAGGAAAACAAATTGTTTGATCATTTGGTTTGATCAACTGGACAAATATCATTTCCTAAAAATAAAATACTACGCTCAAGAATCATATTTAAAAATCACATGTTAAGAATAGAACTCATGAAAGTTCTCTTTTTATAGGGATGCTTCATACGTCGAAATACATGAGTGGATTAAGAAACTTATATCTACGTATTCGATGGCACCATCATCTGCATAACCAGGAAGTATTTTTCATAGAAACATCGAAGGGAATAAGCCCCTGGAACTAAATCTGGATTACCAGATCTCGGAGAATACTATGTCTTTCCAGCTCATAGTATATTCTGTTATTTGACGAAGGGATTGTCTTAGCAGAAATAAGTCATCAATAAGTACTTTGACCTCTTACTTCTTATCGGATTATATTCAGAGGAAATATTTTCTTACGATGAAATGTTTTTTGAGATTAGACGCTCAATTTTTTTCTCTCAAGATCTCGTGCGACTAAAAGTTAAATAACAAAAATACAAGGTAGATTGTATGAACATGAAAATTAATTAAATTAAGTGTAACACTTTCAAGTACAGCGTAAGATTTTCTAAAGAAAAATGCTTGATAGAAGCCTTTAAAAGGGTATTTAGAAGATTTATTTATTACCAAATGTATAGGTACTAAAATAAGTTGTAGGAACATCTAAGGAAAAAAAACTGGTTTTCCCGAAAAATTAATTGTTAATTGAAAACTTATAGTCAAATTTAGGCTTAATAAATAAATAAAAGATAACGAAAGAAATGAATACTTCAAAGAAAGATGTAAAGTAATTATGCTGTTAACAAGAAATATTTATCATTAAAAGAATATCAGGAAGTTGAAAGAATTTTCTTCTCGTTTTACACAAGGCTACAAAAAACAATATATATTTTACTTATGCCCTTACCTTATTACCTTATTTTAATTATAAGACTTCCGACAGGAAATAAATAATTAAAAGTTAAGAGAAAATCCTAAATTAGATTACAATAACAGTACAATACAATACAACGGGAACCTAAATTCATTTTCTTTAAATTTATAAGATTGGTCCAAAGTAAACAGAGAAGTGGCAAATGGGGTTGCTGAGAAGATTGAACCTACGAAAATAAAAAGAAACTAAAGTTGTATGTTGCTTATAGTAGATTGATTTGACGATATACCTTGCTGTTTCTTCTAAAATTATTTCTTTTACTTCTGATAGATCGCTAGCTTAAAAATTGAAAATTAAATGCCGTAGTGATGTATTTTGGTGAAATGCATGGTTTCCCTCTTTTTTAAACAGTTTAAAAAAACTATTTATTGTTTCGAAGAAAGTTTAACCATTTGCAAAAACGTCTTTATTAAAAGACACAGAAAAAGTGAAAGAAAAAGAAACTTTTAGGGATACCGATTTTGATAATTTTTTTTCTATCGTTTTTTATGCTATATTAAATCTATGCTATTTTTTGAATGTACAATAAATGTGTTTTTGAATGTATTTTTTTAAATGAGCATATTTAAAAGCTATCAGCTTTTAAAATAAACAAATAACCAATTATTTACACTATCAATCTGTATAAAAATTTTACTTTTTAAATTTTTAGGTATAAAAAGTATTATATTTCACAATACGCGTGTTTTCCTTTTTTTTTAAGGACCACTCGTTTTTTACCCACAAATATAATATTCTTTTATTTTAGAATTAAATGTTACTGTGGTATCTATGTGTGTGTGATTTTGATTTTATTGAACACAGCTTGTGAGTGTGTGTGTTTTTTTTTTATCATTTATGCATATCATGCCTTTATGAGCATAAAGCATAAATGACGAAATAAAATTAATTAATCTCTTTCCTTTATTGATTATTCAGATTTCAGATATTAAAATTGAATACATAAATTATAAATTATTAAATATCTTTTAAAAAGTAGAACAGTTTCTTTAGAGAGTGATTGAACATTAACGTCGCACTATTCAGCTGCCCGTGGGCTTTTGGCGACGGATCTCGTAATTTTTAACCATGGTCAAGTGACGAGGACGACACCTGAACTGGTATCCTCTCTCCTAACATCCACACCACACAACGGGAGCAGTCTTTTTAGATGAGTACGCATATACATAAAGGGCCAATAGTTAAAATTTATTAATTTATGGCCTCTTAGGCAGCTGACAAAAAAAATCTCCATTAGCATGTGAAACTAAACATTTTTCGCTGCACATATTAAGCTAATTTTTATGTTAATCATAGTGGTGGCAAATCAGAAAACTAAGAAACTTTTTAAAAGTTTTTCTAGCTTACCATACATTTCATTCTTAAAATTTCTCAATAAATTTAATAATATCAACATTATGATCATATATAAAGATTAAATAAAAATGTATTAGAAGACACTTTTAAGACTTAAATAAAAAGAAAAATGGTTGGAAAGGGATTTCAAGAATTTTGAAGCAAAGTTAAAAGAAAAATCTCCATTTAATTACATTATAAGTATTTTTTTTACAAATATATTCTATAAATTAAAAGAATACTAAGAACTGCATTTTGCAGTTGAATAAACAAACACAAGCAAAGGGTATAATAACAGCAAAAATAAGTGCAATTTATAAGAAAAAGAGACAAACTTATTTCTGGATAGTGTCATTTAAAATAAACTGAAAACAATGTAAAGCATTAACCGATTGCTTACATTCTTAATATTAAAGTCTGAGGTTTTATTATATTTACTTAGAATCATACTAGCTTTAAGAAACAGAACAGATCCTTTCTAAACTTTTAGATACCGTTTCTGTGATAATACCAATAAACAGATATTGTACGAAAGAAAGCAAGAAATTAAGCGAACCGTGTAAAAAAAAAAATGTCCAGGTTAAACCTAGACAGTTTTCTTATTCTTAGGTAGTTGGTTACAAGAATTGCAAGAGCCTGATCTCATAGAAAATTTTAGTGCCTTGACAGTCATAAAAAAATCTGATCTTTACGTAAGTGTAAAAGTTTTTTTCACGATCTATTTGCGACAAATAAGTTTTCTTACACGATAGTCTGGTTTAGCAGTAAGACTTCAACCGAAGAAAACAATAATGGATATTTCAGAAGTTTTAAACTATACCTAGAATGAAAATTTCTATTACTAATTAATAATAAAATTTATCATAATATTAATATATATCAATAGTTTTCGATTTAAATAATAACTTGTATAACAGTCTTCTGTCCAATTAAATTTTTAGGAGATTTGTAACATTTAAAAAATTAATTTTGGTTAATGTCAACTTTTAAGGAATTTACACTTGCTTCTGATTCCTTTTCACAATCAAAAAAATTCACATGTTAATAATAATAATAAAACATCCAAAATAGAAATTTTTAAATTTATCCTGAATTAATTTAGCTGAAATAAATAGTTTATTTCAAAGTTACTTATTTTTAGTTTGATAAAATGTTTTAGAGCTAGGCTGCATTTAAGATACTTAAAGATAACTGGACAATTTGAATTTTGAGACTTTTTATTTAATAAAATTTTGTGTATTTCGAGACTAATTTATAAAAATATTAACGACAAAATAGTTTATAGCATGACATAAAGGATGGAGACTCACTCTTTTTTGATTCACTCAAATGATTTCAATGAAAAAAATAATGCAAATATTCTTTAAAAGACTATTTTTCACTTAATAATATTTTCAGAATGTAAAACAGATATGAATATGTGTATATACTCTTACCCGATGTTTTGTACAAATAAACTCATCGAGGATTCTGTGTTAACTAAAAAAGAAAATAATTCATTTCGCATATGCTAAATTACTTTAATCAAAATTTACATAGACAATATGCAATATTATATGGGCAATATTACAATGCATAAAAGTTAGAGAAATAAGCGCAACAATATGCAATTTTTCTGTATTAAAAAAAAAACTCACAGAAGATATAATCCAAACTAAAACATTCATAAAATAATTTTGCGATCAAGAAAACAAATTATATCATTTTGATTAACATATACAAAAACAAAACAGCAGAAGATGCATTTTCTATTTACTTAACTTAATTCGATTTGGCTTTATAAATAAATTAAACAATTTTTTGAAGTAAAGGTTTTTGTTTGCTCTTGTTTTGAAAAATTTTCTTTTAAAAAATAACTGAGTCAAACACAAAATTGTTTTTCGTTTTTTCGTTTCCCCATTTGCATTTAAAAGCATATTTAATTAAGTTTAGGGTATGGAATAATTTTAACTATTTAATCAAAATTGTATTGGTTTTGAGAAATAAAATGTTTTTGATTTTATTTATAAAATGCTTTGTTATGAGGTATTTTGGTATTTTTAAATAGTTGAAAATTCTGAATTAAATTTTGTTTGCAGAGAATTTATTCATATTCTATTTATTTTAAGTCGAAAATTTATGTATCAGCTTTTACTTTAGGAATAAATTTGTAGTTACGTTTTTACAAAAGATTATTTTTAAAAGCTGCAATAGTTTTAACTCAGCGAGTTTATACAAGGAATTTGATTTTGTACTTTCGTTGAAACTCGTATTCTTTTAGAAAAAAAAATGTGACTAAATCTCTAAAGAAGGATTAAGCAAGTGTTGTACCCTCTGCGATTTAAAAAAAAATATTTTCAAAATATATTTCTTAAAAAATATTTACATTTTTAGGGTCTAAATATATATTTATACTCAATGAGGGATCAATGAGGATTAAAAATTGTCATTCTTTTAGTATTAAACGTACTTATACTACCAATTAATATGGACGAAACATTGGATGATGGTCTAGCATATTAATCTTATATGCATTTAAGCAGATTTTAAATATTAAGGGAGTTCATTATAGAAAGATGTTTTTTTTCTGTGTGTGTCATATGCATAGAAGATTTCGTAAGAATCCTGGATCTGTATGTGCAGAGAAGAAAAATGTTAACTAAACTGTAAAAGCCCAAATAAAAATTTCAGTTAATATATCTATAGTAGTAGCTAAATGTATATATATAGACTGTATTTAATTAAAATGTATCTATATTGTATATGATGGCTCCACATATAATGGAGTATTTTTTTAAAAAAAAGAGTTTTGTATGGAATTGGATAGTGTAGAAAAAAAATAATCACAAAATATTGTTTCCTTTGAACTTTTCATCAATATTGTCTTGGGGTATTTTTCGTTTGCAGTGTCTATTTTCAAAACTGCTCAAACGTAAAAAATAATGATTCTGGCATTTATTTTATCTTCATAAGTGCAATGATTTTTTCTTATACCTATAAATACTTTCGGGTATGAGAAGAACTTTAAGTTTGAGGTTAAGTTTCTTGAGTATTTTTAAATTATGTTTCTAGGAAGAATAAAAATTCATAAGTACATTTTCTGAATTTTTGACTTTAAGTGCAAACTAGTTATTTCTATTTTGCGAATTAATTGCTATTAATTATGAATAGTTAATAATTATAAAAATTAGACTAATTTATTTAATTAAGGGTTTTTACATATAATTACATGAATATAGCCTTAAAAATATTCTCTTTGTTCCAGAAATTTGACCTGCTTCAAATACATAGCTATACGAAGATGCAAATTAATTTTTATTTGAAAATAATTTTTTTTTTTATTCTCGAAACGTTTGTTACCTGAGAACCCCTTATAATAAGGTTTAATTTTTCTGAAAAAAATTAAGTTTGGAAGACTTTTAGAGGAACAGTAAAAATAAATCACTTACTACCTATAATAGAAGCAAAACATAACTTCTTTTTTAAACAGGAAAATGAGCTAAAATTTATTGCTTATTTTCAAAAATTGGAAGCAAAAAAAAAACATTCACTTTATAAAAATTAAATAAATTATTTAAACGTACCTTACCTGCGAAAATGTATGGATAAGAAAGAAAAATAAAGTTCCACAAAAATTTTGCATTATTTATTTATACTCTTAAGCACAGAGTTGTGAAAATCATTAAACTGAAAGTAAGAATTGAAAAAGTAATTGAAAAAGGAGCTTATTATTCTTTTTATTCTGATCTACATAATGACTTCCAGTTTTAGTTATGAAATTCTAGGTGTTGAAAGAGCCTTCAATTAAGGCATTTCTCTTATCTGTATAGTTTTGATTTTAGTATTTAAGATTTGCCTTTAAAATAGTAAAATTTGTAAGAAATCTAAAGAACAATAAAAAGAAAAAAAAATTTAAATTTTTAGTATAATTAACTTATAATAACCCATAATATTAACCTTAAATTGTGGATTCTTTCTTTTTAAAAACATCTGCTGCTTTTAAAAAGAAAAAGTTTTTTATTTGATTAAGCTTTGCATAGATGTTTCAGCGACATACATGGACTTTACTTACGTCCCTGTATAATAAAATTTATAAAATTTCTTGCAATTATTCTCAAGTCTAAAATTACTCGCAAAGAAGAAATAGCAATTTTTATATAATTTTCAAACAGTACAGTAAATTTGGTAATTGTCAGATGGGCCTTTTAAAATCAGTGAAAGATTATTAAAAATATAATTACTTTTATGTTTATCTCGGGGCCGGCTGGGTGGCGTGGTTGGTTTTTCACTGGTGTTTTGCACCTAAGGCTGCGGGTTTAACTCCGGGCCAAGTCGGTGCATCTTCACGATGCAGAAAATCAACAGCGGCCATGTCGTATGATTATTTGGCATGTAAAAGATCCCTCGAGTGTCTGTTTGGCTTGGGTACACTTGGCAAAATTAAATCCTAGAACATCGTCAGAGCTCAGGTGGGAGGAAACTGGGCGTTAAAATTACCGGTGGTGATTGGTATCCACCTATATGGTGCCACACTAAAAATAGATACCAGCTCCCGAGGATACTAGGTCTGCAATGGTAAAACACCAATCCGCAGCCCATTAGAAATAAAAAAAATTTTAATCTTAATAATGTCAAGAAAGAAGTTAATTTTTACAACATAAATTGTTAAATTATTTTCTTTTTTGAAAAAAAAAATAATGGATTTTTTTTTAATATGAGGATTTTTTCTCTCTCTTTTTAATATGAAGGTATAATATTTCTTTTAAATAATACGTGTGTAATAGTTTTGCTTTCTAATAATTTTTGAATAATAGTCCTGAATAATTTTTGCATTTAACATTTGGCTACTTTGCCTCTTAACTAACAATAAAATAGATTTCCTTTAATAATCCAAGATCAATTATGTATTTTAAATTAGACATGAAATATTATTCACCAAAATTTTTAAAAGAAATCAAGTTAAGAGACAACAATATATAATCAACTAAAATATTGATTTTTAAAAATTGTTTCGATAAATATTTTATTTTTTCAGATCAGTTTAATTAAGAAAATAAAAATACTTTATTATTATATAATTAAAATGTTTTACATTTGTTTAATTTTTTTAAAATTTAGTTTCCAACATCGATTTATTTCGCAAATATTAAATATTTGAAAAACTTGTTTCATTGTAAATTTAAGATAAAATGTTTTTAACACAGCAATGGCACATTTTTGATATTTTTACTATTACGAAAACTACAATTTTTATTTGAAATTACTATGTAACAGTTTCTTTTTTGCTTACAGGGTTATTGCAGAGCTATAAAAATATTGAAACATTTGATTATACTCTGAACTGATCATGAGCAAACAAACATGTGTCTAAATTATGCGAGATATTGAATAAGGAATAAGAAAACTTAAAGAATATAAGTATGGAAATATTTTTAAAGAAGAAAAAACATCCTTCTCCATAGAAAGTCGTAGTAGCTAATAATTGCTAGATATTAGTATTTGTATGAAACTCTATCAATTATTCCAGAAATATTTTAGCTTCCCAGGAAAAAAAGAAAGAAAAAGAAATCCCCTGTGAAAATAAAAGGTAGATTTAAAGAGTGGGTGTACTGGAAAGCAAAATGTTGTAGATGAACGAGATTTTTAAGTAGCATTTTTATCGATATATTTTTTGTATAACAATAGCAATAATAAAAATAAAAAGCTTTTGTAACAAACACAAACCAAAATCTAGAAAAGGACGTTTTCGTTTTTAGCATTACAAAACACTGGATATAGAAGAAATTGAACAGGAAGCTTTCATGATTTTTTATAGTTTTATTTATTGGCATTTTTTTTTTGTTTCAGATTTCCAGAATATTTTTTACTAGCTTTAAAAAATTCATCCACTATCTTGAGTTTTATTACACTTGTAGCAATCCGAAATGTGAGAAATACTAGAAGGATTGACAACTAATAATTATTTTTAAAATTATTCTTAGATCAAAGAATTTTAGTAAACGGAAATAAATCACTTTATATATTCAGATTGTTCTGACAACAGGTGATAATTCAATATTTAACTTTCTGTTTCATATGTTTTGATTTCGTTTTTATAGTGGCTAAAATACTATATATCTATATGGTTTGTTTTGGCCCATCGATAGCTCATTGGTTAAATTAAAATACTCATACTCAAAATTAAAAACTCAGTGGACTGCGTTGTATATATGTCTCTTTATTTCGAAGGCCCATGGCCAACTCCTCGGTCATTGCCCTCTCACTCCCCACGTCTTAGTGGGGGCACCCCAATCGCTGATCATATTTCACCTCCCCACATTTGGGAAGCGACCACAGCTTCTCACAAGTGGCGAGGCACTCAACATGGTTCAAAGCGGAAACTAATTCTAATTTTTATTTTTATTCGAGATTTATTGTTGCGCATATTTGTACCTTCTTTTCCATATGCATAAAGAATATTATGTGTGTTCTGTTGAAGTTATTTAAGGATATTCAAAATATGTTACATAATTCCCCATAAAAGGAAAATAGCTTAACGACATTACTTAGGCATTGATAAAATACTAAAATATACTATATAATACTCGAAAATAAATACAATTATTTATATTTTCTATTAATATATAAAAATTAATGATTATACTGTAAACTTACTAAATGCAATTTCTTATTTATTACTACTCTCAAAGGTTGCATTAATACTAAATTTCATGATGATATAAACTGCCATTTGCCTGTATACTGAAAGAGGAATTTAATCTATCCACAATATATTTGTGTCTAACTTCTTTAATTTTCTTTTATATTCCTTTAAAGACAATATTATAGATTAATTGTCGATATAAGAAAGAAATTTAGTAGTATCAATACATTTACTGTATTTGTAACAATACATTTTATTACAAAAAAATTATTATATTTAACTATTTATCGTTCATATTTTCCCCCTCTTGTATTATTTTTGAAAATAACACAAAGGACTGTTCTTCAGTTTCAATGGTAATATTTGTTTTAATGAAAAACCCCTAAAATGATTCACTTTTAGTAAATGTACTGAAAATAAATTGACTACAAAATTGCTGAATAAATTTAAAAGTGTGTTTTGCATCAAAACAACGGAAACTGATTCCTTAATTTTTAAATATCAACTTCAACTAAAAACAACAAATATATTGTCAAAAAAATGTGCTCAAGTAGAGTTCCTATAACAGGGGTGGCGAACCTTTATGGATCAACGTGCCATTTTTCCTAAAGAAGTGTTTAATGAGATATAGAAGTGTCGTCAAATAATTTCGACTTGTGATTATTGGAAAATCACAAAACTAAAAATCTTTATTTACTACCAAAAATTCCTTTTGCACTGTATAATTGTAAACGTTTTAGTTATACGTGTAATTCAAATTAAAGTAACATTAGTGCGACTTCTGTTGTTGCAGAATGGATGACAAATAACTTATATGAGGATTGTAATATGTATTTTTTAGTAGAATGCATGCTGAATTGAAGTCATCTTCCAAATGGTTTCTAAGCAATTAATTATTTTTGCTGTGGCTCACTTTTTTGACAAGAGGATTAATGATTTGTTTCAAAATGCCGTTTTGCAAACGATGTTCTGCATACCACTGTTCCAGAACATAGAACACACACCGCTTTCTCAGCTTTACTAATAATGTCATAACTCTAGATTCACCAAGTTGGAAATTATCTGTTACACTTAATATTTTGCATTTTTTGTTCTTTTGCTGAACTAGCCATGTTAAATAACAGTTTAAAATCGTATATGTAACACAAACTTTAAAATACAGTTGTATCAACGAAATCGACTATGCTATGCGTAGACAAATTTTGAATCATAAGAAAATGCAGTCCACGAAATAACCAAGGCCAAACAATAACAAACAAGTGTGCTCTCAGCCGTCCAGTGACCAATAACTCGCGTTTGTTCGTAATACTTCATAGTGAAATTTGTTATTTTGAAACAAAATGCAAAAAGTTTTGATCTTTGGCATGCCCAAAATATTGTGTCGCGTGCCATTGGTTCACCATACCTTTTCTATAAGGTCTAATTGAACATTAATTTTGGAAAAAGAAAAAAAATAATTTTATAGCTTCAATCTATTAAAATCGGATACTTATTAATAAAATATGTTTTAACTTTTGAATAAATATATCCTAACAAACTTCATTGTATATTTTTATTCACACTGTTAAAGTTAGACATAGCAAAATTTATTCAACAGTTGTTGATAAATTGTTACAAGAAATGTTTATCAAAATGCCACTCAAGTGAACACCGACAAAATTTTCGTTGACGCTAAAGAAAGAAATTAGTAAAGGAAAATATATTCTGAAATATATTTTCTGAAATAAAATAATTTTTATTTGGAATATATGTCATATATTTTAAAAGGCTAGAAACCAAAAGGAGATGTTTCTCAATTATTATATGGTAATTTGTTTTGGCATTATATTATTCATAATGACTAATATAAAGTAAAATAGATGCTTAAATGAAAACACAGTTGTATCAGAAGTTTGAAAAATAAAAACGTAATGGTAGAGTAACAAGGCACACCTCCTTCTTTTGAAATTCCTCCACTATATCTATCCCCCAAAATTAATCTCTAAATTATTATTGTAAAATGGAAATAAAAGAAATACATAAAACATTCACATAGACAAATGAAATACTGATTATTGGATAATGCATATCCATTCGTTAATTTATTTTAGAATCAAAATTTTTATTATTTTCTTAGAATTTCATTTAGTAAAGTTTCAATTTTTAGGCATAATTGAAATAGAAATACTAACACACACTTATCAAGCATTTTGAAAGTTCTAAAAATGCTTGCATGAACAAAATGAACATTTACTAAAATGTTACAGTAAAAGATTTATCTAAATCGCGCTTTTAAATATTTTTTTAAGA
The DNA here is from genome assembly GCA_019973975.1 of Trichonephila clavata. Lineage (NCBI taxonomy): Eukaryota > Metazoa > Arthropoda > Arachnida > Araneae > Nephilidae > Trichonephila > Trichonephila clavata. Next base: position 15,495 of record BMAO01026559.1, read on the forward strand.
TGACTAAAATAAAATTGACTGAGGAAGCTGTTAAAAAATCCTTTAAAGGAATTTTAAAATAAAAACGAAGTATTTCTGAATTTGTAAATACCTATAATGGTGCTAATTTACTCCTTAAAATAATGCTTATATGACACAATATTCTCGTACATAAATACCATATTAAATTTTTACAAATGTTGACAGATACTAAAGTACTATATACCTAACAGAAAAAGTTGAATATGAATAAGATTATTCCTGTACATCATAGGTTGCTAAGAATAATCTTGCTAACTTTAAGAATGCCTGATATCCAGATGTGCAATTGCGTTGATAACGGTGTTAATATAATCAACATAGTTTTGTGTACATTAAAAAAAATCAAATATTAAAAAAATAAAACATTAAAAACTTGAGTAAAGTATGAAACTTTAAACAAAATTTTCATTAAATTCTATAATAAAGAGAGTCAATAAAAAAAATTTAGACTTTAGATTATTTCATAAAAACTCAAAATATTACAAATTTTAAATTTTGTGTATAAATGCTCAAATTATTTGAAAATAATGAATTAAATGTTAAAAATAAAGTAAAATTTTATACAATTAAATATTGTTAATTATATATATATATATATATATATATATATAATACTTACAAACTACTTTTCACTTAGTTGCAGAAAGGAAACAATTAGTGCAAAACCTGAACTCATTCGGTATGAAGCAAGAACGATTGATTGTTTGTTAATGCCCCACTGTTACGCATACTATATTTCCCAGAATGGGATATAGATGTCGCCACACTATGGATACATGAGTATTGGTAGTGGGAACTGGGATACCACTGTTTGTAACATCAGAGAGAGAGGATGCTACAATGCCAGTTTCGATCTCCCACCTTACCCTCTAATCCTGGATTGCATTTAATTAAAATGTACAGAAAGTTGTTTCTCTAAATATTTAATTATATTTGTCTTGCAAAATCTCTTTTTCTGCTAAATTTATAATAGTGATATTTTAGTTTATTAAGTGTATCATCTTACCACCGAGATTTTGTTCGTTACTTTCAACTCTGTAAAAACACAAATCACCGTTACACTACTCTGAAGCAAAACAGGAAATATTGGAGATAGACTTTTTATTTTGAGCCACGGTCAAAAGACGAGATACATCATCTGGGCTAAAAGCCCTCTCCAAACTTTCGTACCTTATTAAGGTTAAACTTATAAGGTTATAAAAACTTCACTCATCTCTTCACATCTATGCCAAGACATCGGGAAGCATTAACATAAGCTGTGATACGTTTAAGAAAATCATGTCTTATTTGAAATAATGAGGTGCGAATTTAATATTTACTTTTTTTTAATGTTAATTATACTAACTTCTGATCAAATCTATCGAACTAATTTTACTGCACACTTTCTATTTATAAGCTCACCCCTTTTATATAACATAAACACTAATTTTCTATGCAATGCATATAAAAAAAAAGCTGAACTTATAAATTGCTTGGATTCTTTTTTTAAAAATTAAGAACTAAAAGTTTATAAAAAGAAGAAAGGGCTGCAAAAGTATGCGGAAGAGCATGATATAAAATTTATAACAGTTAAGTGACTAAGTTATAAAGTAAAGATTGAATTGATGTAAAAGCTGCTATCAGGTCATCTACAGGTTCCATATTTTTAAAGTTTTTAAAAAATGTCTTATCTTGTAAAAAATAAGCCAATTTTTTAGTTTGCCCTTTTCTTCTAAATACTTTTAATCAAATTTTTAATAAATTATTTTAATAAAACCATACTAAATACTTAGTCACTATTTGATATACATGTATATATCCCCTGAAATTCAAAGATTTCTAGGAACAGAAAATGAGAAATTTAACACAAATGAAGAGTTGAGTTAACTTCCTGTTTTCATTCAATGGTTCTTAATATAAGGTACTACTATAGATCTTAGTATTCTTGCGGAACTCTCCGTTTTTTCCTAGTAGCCATTTTATTTGGGGACTTTCCAGAAAAAGAGAACCTAAAAGAGGGATGAGAATAGCAAGTTGTCGACTTCTACGTGGTTCGGATTAGAACGTAAAATTTGTATTCTTTACGTTTTGAATCTCCTTTTCTCTGAATGGTTAGAATCAAAAGTTTCACAGATTTTCTATTCTCAGAATTTACCTTCATCTGGTTTGGGTTAAATTAAGAAAGATGATCTTAATGTTTCGTACTTGATTTCTGTTCGAATATCTATAATAAGCTAATTTAAGAAAGTTGTTTGAGTTGAAATGTAGCAAGGCATATTTTGTTCATCTCGATTGATTAAAATAATTGAGAATTCTTTGAAGATATTAAATTCTCTATTTTTGTCAAAGAAGGTTGCTTTATACAAGGGGTGATCAAATGAAAATGTATGAAACGACATAAAAATGAAACAGTTAAATATTTGCATATTCCGCCAAGGGAGAATGTAGCGAGACATCTCGGGGTGCCATTGGAGACTCTGACTGGGATCGGATCATGCGCGGGTGCCCGCATGCGCAGGAGAGAGCAAAGGCTCTTATAAAAAGCGGCGTCCAAATGATGCGAGCACAGAATTACTCGAGCACAGAAAAAGCATTAACTCCGATGTGTACTGTGAGACACTCCGACGCCTACGCAGGTCCATCAAGAACAAAAGACCGGGGCTGCTCACGGAGGGCGTGGTTCTGCTCCATGATAACGCGCGTCCACACGTCTCCAGAGTCACACAAATGGAACTGGACAAGTTCCAATGGGAGACGTTGGACCATCCGTCCTACAGTCCGGACATGCCACCCTTCGATTTCCATGTGTTTGGTCCACTGAAGAAACACCTGAAAGGAAAGCGCTTCAACTCGGACGACGTACTCAAGGACACTGTGAAGGACTGGGTCTCGTCACAGCCACAGGAATTCTGGGAACAAGGAATCCTGCGGCTTGTTCATCAGTGGGATCGTTGTGCTCAGGCCTATGGTGTATATTTTGAATAAAGTCTATATTTGTACCCACCGTGTCGTTTCGTACCTTTTCATTTGATCACCCCTTGTACGTATATGTATATAAATATTTATCTATCTATCACTAAGTATATTTATACATGTATGTAGTCAATAATAATAATGTATACTGATTAGCTATAATTCTAAATGAGCAAGACAATAAACAAAAATAGAAGTAAAAACCAGACATCAGCTACAATAGTAAAAAAGCAAATTCTTAGACTTAAGAAGTAAGATTGCGGGTTTAATCATTGTTTTCAGGCCATATATATATATATATATTTGAATGTGTGTATTTAGAATTACTATTAAGTAGAAAATAATAATTGGAAACAACAATGTATTTGTGAATTTTACTTGGAATCTATATAAATTGCTTAAACAATTTTATATATTTTTATCAAATTTGACCTTTTACATTAAAAATGTAGTTGTTATTAATAAAAATATACGCTGTCAAATATTAGGAAATAGTAAAATAAAATATTTTATGAAACATTTAAAACATTAAAACTGTGTGTGAATTATGTATATCATCAAAGAAACATATTTTAAGATTAAGGAAAATTTCACATTTTGAAAACTAATTTATCTATTGTTCGGTTCTATTAGAAATTCTTAATTTGTATTTAATTTTTATTTGAAAGTCAGAAAGACCAAGTTAGATTCACCATTTGAAAAATAATTGGGTTAGTTAAAGACTTGGAGTAATTAGTTTAATCATTACTAAGTTACTTAGATTTTTTTAAACTAAAAGAATTTATAAGAGCAATAAATCTGCAATACAAGGAATTGAACTTAAACTTCCGGTACTTAAATTGCTTGATTTTTATTATCTATATTCTTCCTATGTCATGTTCTTAATAATAACTATCATAGTTAGTCTTTAAAAATTGGTATAATTAAGGTATAATTATGTCTGTAGAACTTTAAATACTTTGCTTTTATTTTTATTTCATGCATTTAAATTTTATTATAAACTTTTTTAAATCCAGAATGTATGATTAAAATTATGTTTGGTAGAATTTTGTATTCGAAGAAATCAGATATGTTTATACTGCAATGCATAATATATTGAATGGTTTGGTAATTAATGCTATTAGTAATCTTATTAGTAATACAATACTAGTATAATTAAATGCTGTTAAGAGCAAAAGAAATATTTGAACTAATATTTTTATTTGCTTCAGAAATTAAAGCAGAAAGTAATATGATAATAATAAGAAGAAGAACAATAATGATTTCCTTAAATATGAAGAACACTGAATTGTTCATTATATTTTCATTTTGGTTTTAATTTAAGACTTATAATTATAATTATTCTTTACGAAATCATTGCTGATTATATTGAACAATCCTTAAAACTTTCATATAATAGAAATTTCTTTGTTCAAAATTTGTATAAAGATATTTTTCAAAATATATATTTAATAATTCATTAGCATCTTAAGATTTAATCCAACGGTCTTCGTCTAAATTTTTTAAATTATTTCTCCCTTTCGCTTCTTTAAATCGTTGTAAAATTTATCTAGCTTATAACGATTTTCTTTTACATTTTTAAAACTCCAAATATAATTACAGCGGTGAGATTTTTTTAGCACGTTTTTCACGTAGTGGAACAAAAGCGCTATTAGGACGCAAATTTCCTCTTCGTCTTCGTTCCATATATTGTCGTACCTTTTTCTCAGCCAATAAGCAACCAATTGACCTCGGGTTTTCGGCATTTGGTCGCATTTGTGCCCTAGATGAGCCGAATCATATTTAAATTTAATCATTTAATTTTTTTAGTACAGTACACACACACACACTATTTTCTGATAGTAAAAAGTTCATTAGTTGCATTATTGTAAAATACATGTGAAAAACGCGCTAAAATTACTTGGCCATGCCGATGATTGATATCTTGTTTTTTTAGAATTCACATTATTTATACGTCTTTTTCTACAGTAAGCGTGAAGTTGACATTATATGCAGGTCTTTTGTCCACGGAAAATCTTTAAAACATGGTAAATTTTTTTAACGCTTTCCAATAAATTAGTTTTTTCCCTTCAACACATAGTTTTTAGGCTTCTGTTTAAATAATGAATGCTTTCGACAATGCGTAAGGTTTATCACCAGTGGCTTTTTAAAAAAGAAATGACGAGGTCGGCAATTATGTTGGTACTCCAATTTTCACCTTTGAACCAGCGCATATTTAGTTGTTTTTTGCAAAGTAATCCAAAAAACACCTTTAACAAAAGTGGAATATAATTTTAAAAAAAAAATACTTCAATCGAATGAAATATTGCAAAATTGTTCATTGATATAATATTCTTTGAAGATTAAATTAGTAATTGTTGAAAGCAAACGTGAATTGTAACAAAAACTGATAATTGAAAAGCTGACAATTTTTTTTATTGGTTACTTAAACAATAACCTCTTTAAGAATAACGAATGTCTCATAAAACAACTTAAAAATAAAAGTAATATTTAAGTAAGTTGGTAATAATAATTGAGAAGCAAATTGTTTCTTGAAGCGCTTATAAAAGGTTTTAAAATATGCTTTTAATTTTTCGAAAGTGTATAAAATTTTTGTGATAAACGGTTTGCTTGCTATTTTGAGTTTGATATTGATATAAATCTCAAATAGATTACAGAAAACTACTCACAATATAATTAAAAATATAAAAGCCAAGCTTTATACATACATACATACAAACATACATACATGCATACATATATATAAATATGTAATAATACACATTAATTTATTCTTAATAACTTTTAAATACCTATGGTTCATCCCTTCAGGACCCACATTTTAGTAATACGTTAGCCAGCCGCCTAACGAGAGTATTTTGAAATACACCAATCCACCCACTCAGATCATGTGATTTAAGCTGCCTATAAATACTGAGATTCCTGGAGACCGCGTTTTTCTCTCTCTTCTGTATTCTGTCTGCTTCAACATGTAGCCGTCTGCAGTTCATTGTGCATTCTTTGTTGTGCCGTCCTTGTCATACTTTATGTATAACATGCTTATATGTTTCAAGATGAGGAATAAAACAGATTTAAATTATCACAGGACTGCCTCCTCAACCTCATCCAAAGAAAACAGCAACCCTCAAAAATAGCGATCAAAAGTAAGGAATCCTTCACACTCGCCAAATTGTAAACTCAAATTATTTTAGTTATATATATATATATATATATATATATATATATATATATAGCAGTAAATAATTCAAAATATATATATTTCTTTCCCCCCAAAATCTTAAGTTTGACCTGAATCTCTACAAGATACAAAATTCTTTATAAAACAAGCATAACATAAAGTACAATATTTTCCATTATTTCCTAAAAATATCAATTTTTCAAGAAAATTGTTTATCTTCTGTTCTCTAGTGTGCCCTTCTCAATATTAGAATGTCTGGAAAGTGCGCGCTAACTTTTCGTAGGAGGCATACAAACACTTTGAATATATCAAAACAATTTAAACAAAACACAGACTTACGTATCTCAAAAGACAGTAGCTTAGGCATATTTGGAAAATAATATGGTTACTATATGTCAATTGTTGTCAATTTTATACGCCTTTGAATATGAAAAAACAATGTGAATATTAAGCAGTTAATGTTTAATTTTACAGGAAAGGTGAAAATGCTACCCAAGCGACAAACAAGACATGCTTTGCTTATGGAGAAAGTGCTGTAGCTGAAAAAACTTGGAAAAAGCTATTTGAAAGGCTTAAATCCTTTAAGATCAAGAGCACCCATGATAAAGATCATATTAAAAGTCTAATGGAGAATAATTTTAAAAATATCAAACCCCACCTTCCAATGGCATTTTTTTGAAGCTTGCATACACAAACCCGTTGGATGTATGGTTTCCGCGATTTAAAGGGAAAAAATCTGATGGATCAGATTTCCATTTGTGATTCGCTCTAAAAACGCAATGAAAGACACCATTTTGGAAGCAAATAGTGACGAGAGATGAAAAATGAATAATTTATAATAAGGTTGAGTAGAAAAAGTCTTGGCGAAAGTGGAATGAACCAATTTTAGCCGCATCGAACGTCGGTCATAATAGAGCAAGAACTCTATGTCAGTTGAGTTTGGAAAGGAATCCTATATTATAAGATTTACCAAACAAAGAGGCGTTAAATTCAACGAAGTATTTTTCCAATTAGATGCATTAAAGGCACCAATAGAATTGAAAAGTTCAAGTAACGATTGTGAAGGGCGTGGCTTCTTGAGTATTTTGCTTTTCGGACAAAAATTGTTAGAGATCGGAAAGTATCTTCTATTCCATCTGCTAAATTCACTAGATTCTTATAGAAAGACTTCAACTCTTTAATCAAGATAAAAAAATTCACATAGAAAAGTTTTTCCTTGAAAAGCCTCAGATTCTCGAGGAACGTAATTTTCAAGTTGCTTGGCAGATGGAAAAAAATTATAGAATAGTAATGAATAAATTAAAATTGAATGAATGTAAAAATATAAAGTACTGCGTTTGTTTCATTTTAAAATCGACACTACCTTTCCCAGACAACTCAATATATATATATATTATATATATATATTCATATATATATATTCATATATATATATATACATATATTCATTACATATATGTATATATATATTATATATATATATATATTCATATATATATTCATTACATATATGTATATATATATATATATTCATTACATATATTCATATACATATATTCATATATTATTATCATATATTATTACAAACTTTTTGATTTTTATTGACAAGTTTATTTTATTATTTTGTTTTTTTTCTGAATATTTGATGAATGTATCATTTTCGAACCTCCATATAATGTTTCATTTACATTAATGAACATATGTTCAAAATGTTTAAGCATCAATTTCCAAATATACCGACTAAACTTAACATTAATACATACTTCTGTCTTTGCTATTAAATGTGATAAATATTTAAGGTGCAAGCCAGTGTTATATTCATTCTTTGCATGTTATATAATTACATACGATTTATTTATTTATCTCAAGGAATAACATTTTTAATACATATTTCAGCATTTACTACATTCTTGTGTTGTTTTGTACACATATTCAAGAAAATGATTGGAATATCATATTTTAATGTTTTTATATTCTGAAGTCTAAATGAGAGATTTAAATGCAGTATAAATAGAACAAAAAGTATGATGCATGATTTCAATGATGATGTCACTTTATTGAGATGCTTACAGGCTGCAGCAAAAAAAAAATGATTTAAGATAAAATAATTATGTTTACCAATTTAACAACCACAGAATTAGTTTACAGTCGTAATTTGAATTCGAGTAAACTATGGAAGGAAAACGAAAGCAAAATGAGTTTAAAACGTAATGATGCTATTGGTTGACACTAATCTGAGAAGTCTGTTCGTTACATTTCTACTTTGCTGAAAGTGTTCCTTTCTACTGAAGATGATGCTATAGTGAAGCGAAATTATGCAGGGAATATAGCTGTGAAACCCCAATTTAATAGGCCATGCCATCTAAATGACAGGAAACTCAGAGCTCTAAAGAGAGTTGTGAAAGCATATAGTGTGGATTATATCGAAAAAAATTTCAAATGAAGCAAACATTATATTACTCAATACCATGGGGCACTTACAGTAGTTCAAAAATTCTCAAAAATTGGATGCTTTGGTAATGAAGTCCTAAGTTATAGAATGACGCCTGGGGGTGGAGATTGATTGATGAAATTTTTGAAACTGTACTGTGCAGCCTGTTTAATTTAGAGAAGGTTGCTAATTGGTCTGATATGTTTTTCATGGTTGGTTTGGATTGGGCTCTTTGGTCCTTGTGAAAAGAACTCTCCAAACGGAAACATATCTTGATATTTTGGATAATTTTACGCTACCTACAATGTAGCAACAGTTTGGAAAGGGCATTCCCTGTTTCAACTGGATCGTAATCTTTTCACTTATAGTTTGGTAAAATAGATGCTTAAGAATTGAACTGGCATTCTCAAAACCTAGTCATTAATCAGGTGGAATCAGAGATGAATTAAAACGTCTGTGAGCCAAATACAAGTTCCCAAAATTGGTTACAGAGCTGATAAGTGTTCTGAAAAACTGATGTGCACTTTTTGTTGCACCCTTTCAAAAACTAGTGTATAATTTTTCCCATAGAGTGACAACTGTTATTGCAGCAAAAGGTAGTCTATCACACACATATATATATACATGTATAAATTGTAATTTATTTTAGATATAACTTTTGTGATTCACGTATCAGTTAAAGTTAATAATAACAAATTTTTCTTTACATTTGAAAAATATGTATTATATTGCATTTAAAATAAAACAGAATCAAATTATTAACGTTTTTAACTTGAAATATCATTAATTTTAAATATAAGAAGCGAAGATACGCTAAAAATTTCTAAATGTAATAAATTGATTACCTAACAAGTTTAATAATAAAATAAAGGTTTCGATAGAAATGTGTTACCTGTTTTTGATTATAAATTTTTCACTTAAAATAGGTAAAATGTTTTTAATACATTTATTTACTTGAGCAGTAGGGGGTAGAACAATAGAGCAGCAGACTTCGGACCGGTAGGCCTGGGTTCGATGCCCGATGCCACCAAGTCTTGTGGGTTGTCGCAGCAAAAACCACGAGTGCAGGGGCTGGATAATGTTTTCCTTCCCTCCAGTTCCCTGCCTAAATTGTGTAGGTGGAGATAGGTGGTGTCGACATCTATTGTAAGGAAGTCCAACCAGAGTCTCAGGCTCTGGCAATTTTCATTCTTTTCTTTCGGGAAGGACTCGACAACAACAATAACAACTTGAACAATAAAAATAAAAGTTGTTAGATTTTAATATAAATCAAAATATTGTTTTAGAAGTTCAGTTTAAAAGTTATTTGACAAGCTTTTAGAATTTAACTGTAACAGTTATAAGTCAAAACACAGAATCGATACTTCGGTTAAAATAGTTTGGGATCGTAAATTTATTTCGCGAAACAAAGCTAAAGAAAATAGTCCTATTCACGCCTTTTATTACTCGCAAAGTGGAAATAAACTTGTTTGCGTTCATCTCAGAGGTCATAAATTCTGATCAAGCAAGGAAATTGAGGGCATTATTCAACACATGCACATAACACATTTAAACATACTTTACAAATACTAATTATCTTAGGTTAACATTTTATGGATAACTTTTAATGTTGAAAATTAAGAAGAAAAGTATAACAACTTGTTTAATTGAATAGAAAAATATATTATTATAATTTATCAACAATAAGTTAAGTGTTAAAAAGAAAACATTATATGCCATAGAATTACTTTAAAAATGTGTTGTTATTTGTTTTTCTTTTTTAAAATAAATATTTGAATAACTTGCAGATTAGTAATGCAATTTAGGTTCACGAAAGAAAACACATTTATTTTATAGCTACGCATTAAAAGCAATTAAAATCTTAAGTAATTTCTTTTCAATGTCTTGGAATTATGATATGGTTTGTGCGTTCATTTTTAACCTTTATAAAACTACAAATTTTTACTTTATAAAAGGGAGAAAGTGTTAAAACATCAAAATTAAATTACTTCATTTTTATGTTTTATATTTACATTTAACTCATTTTTCAGTTCTTTAAAATATCACGTATTTATATTAGGTCGAAAAATTCATAAAAAATAATTACGAAAAAATGTTTTTGAGGAATATTATAATAAAACTGATATCTATATATATACAATTCATGAATTAATGATTTCATGATCTTTTATCAATCCATATATAACAGTTTAATAAATGATGGAGTAACTGACTTACTAAATTGCACCAGAAATTTTAAGTTTAGAATAATTAGGGAGAAAAAAAATATAATTTAAATGCAATAATACTTTTTTTTATGCATTCTCAATCAGCGAATGTATTTCTTTCAATAAATAAGTAGTACTTACATTTAATTTGATCAATCATGTGTAAGATTCATAGGGAAAATGCTGTATAATAAAAAGATGTAAAATAATAAATGTTTTTGAGCGTATTCGAAACATAAGTGTACCCTTTTACTGAGGGATTGTCAAATTTGAATCGTTGTTTGATTAGAACATAGTATTGCAAACATATATATTATATTATTGTTTATACACACAGACATATATTTTTGTGAGAAGAGACATTTTTATGCAATTTATTTCTTATATATAGAGACCCAGCAAAATCATTGTCAACAGAGTAATGCAAAGTATGACTTCACTTTGGTAAGTCTTGTTTTTTAATTACTTTCTTTAGGATTAGCTTTGCAGCAAGTTATACAACTATAATCTATTTTTCGGTGCAGAATTTGCCCATTTAGTGACTTAACTGTTGTCTGATATGATACAACTTGAAGTCCCCTGTGAAGACTTTAGAAAAAATTGAATTATCCTGTTTGCGATTTTGTGCTTAAAAGGCAAAAGTATGGAGGGTTATTATAAGGAAGATTTGAATTACCGAACCCTACCTCCTACACTAAGAATTCCTGGAGAATCAAGAAAAAGAGAACGAATCATTACCTTACTGTTAGAAGATACATATTGCCATATTGTAATAAACTATTTTCATATTTCGGGTCACAATAGCTCATTTAATAAATTACCAGATGTGGCCTTAGCACTTTCATCGAAAAATTCTCTAAATTTAGTGGTAGTATTGGAAGGACACAAGACACATACATCTTGGTAAGGCAAAAGACAAAAAAATAACCGTCACCTCTGTTATCGCTTGTTATTATTCCAAATAACTTAGGGTCTAATATTCTTATAGGAATTCTGAATATAAAAATTTTATATGGTTGAATCAAGATATAAATGATTCTATAAATTACCAAGCCTCCTTAAATGGAATTTGATGTGCCGCGTCTAGACTAATTTGTTCTGTTTCTGGTTTAATGGGTATTTGTACAACATATTATCTTCTCTCAGCATTTCTTAATGAATTTCTTCATAGTGCCGATTACACAATGCTTATATTCCTCATTACAAATTTTCTATTTCTCAAAATTATCTTAATGTTTTATTTAATTATCAATGATTCTTGAATAAAACAGCAGTGTTGATTTTCATAAGATCCTTGATTCTCCTTAAAAACTTTAAAATCTTCCTCCACATAATCAGCCCACCTAAATTTGGGCTACTCCTAGTTCTAGTTGTAATAGGTTTGTATTTTAGAATTTTGAACAAGGATAAGAGGCCCATAAGTCAGATGTATCTGCGAGCCTCAAAGGACCCATCTTGTTGTATTTAAGGACATCAACTTCCTTAAATAGCTAATATAATTGAAAACTATGTCGTTGTCTCTGTAATACATTTTCATTCATAGCACCAAAATTATACCTACGAACTTAATACTGAAAGATGGCTAGCTGTTCAGTTTGTGACTCAGTCTAAGTTTCAGATCCAAAGGCAAGTATGGGTCTCATAATTGTTTTATACAGCATACTATTTGTATGTCTTTTAATTAATGATTAGAGATCTACACTAAATTAAAAGAATTGAAATTTATTTAAAATATAATTGCAAAATGATTTTAAAAATCAGATTAAGACATTGACTGCAACACAACTAATATAACTTAAAAATTGCTTTTTTTCAAAGTTCTCGACTATAATTTATAGCCATCGTAATAACTGAAATGCGTATAGTCGATACAAAATATATATTTAGTGATGAATTTCGAAACAAAAGGGAGTCAATGTTTTTCTCTTTTATGTTTTTATGTACTGGATTTGCGGACGATTATATAAATACGAAAATCGATAACTACTATTTTGTACAATAATAAAGTGAAACAGAATTTGATGGGAATTCAGTTCTATTACAGTTATCTTATTTTGATTAATTGTAAAAGAGCTATAATAAAGTAATTCAAATTAGTTATAATTATGTTAGATAATGTTTCAGAAATGCAAAATCTAGTTCTTTTTCAATAAAATTATATATATAGTATACATACCATTCATTTTATTCATATTATATATATATATATATATATATATATATATATATATATTACAAAAATATACAAAAATAGTTATATACCTAAGATAACTATAGTCATGATAGAATAGTTTTAGCCAAAGAAATACTTGGGCAAACTCCTGGCCTTTGGAACCAGGATTGCAGGTTTAAACAGTATTTTTCGGCCATCCAACCTTCACCTGAATTTGCCAATACTCTTTGACATAGGGAAACCAAGACATTTTTAGACAAGAGTTTAACTATTATTATAAATAAAACCATAATCTATTAATGTAAAACGATAATATTATAGCCTGTAATAATTACTAAAATATTTTTAAAGTTAAAACTAATAGATAAAAACTTACCACGTGTGAATTACAAACATATTCCCCGGCAGTGGACAATAACATTAACGCAGAAAATTATTAAGTTTTGATAAAATAACATTAATACTATATATATACACATTTAAAACTCTGTATTTTGTTTTAAAACTTATAGAAAATAAAAGTATCACCAAGACATATACAATTAATTTTAAATAAAAAATTATATTGTTAATTTACTTAGCTTGAGGCGCCATCTATCGATAAACTGTACAACTAATACCGTATTTTTATTTAATTGTTAGGTAATTTCTTATAAATTTAGGAGGGTATCCATGTTCCAAACAATGTTTAATAAAGTTATTAAAATTTAAATATATATTAAATTTATCACTAACTAATACGTTATTACGATAAATATAATTGAAAATAATATTTCTGTATATAGATATAGAAAGGTTGGAGTTCCAGTAAGGCACTTTAAGAATTTTAAAATTAAAATCATCTCTTTTATCATAAATATTGCTATGTAATTTATAGTCCTTAATACACAATGATACATCCAAGTAATTAGTTTTAACTGGATTACTATTAATTTTAATTAGCTTTAAGTAATTCGGATAAAAAGTAATATTGGAAATAAAATTATTATTTTTACCAAAAACAATTAGGTCATCTATGTATCTAAATATGTAATAATCATTATTAATAATATAATTATTTTCGTAAATGTGCAAATATAATTTAGCCAAACTATTGCTAGCTCACCTTGAGGCAAACCTTTGGTTTGTTTGTACAGAGAACCATTAAAACTAATGTAGTTTTCTTTTAAGACTAAATCTACTAGAGTTCTAACTTTTTGTAAATTAATATTAAGGTTATAATTACTGTAATTATCTAAAATTACCCTAATTATATCATTGATATTAATAATGGAATTAAAAAGATCTTCAAAGTCGTAACTATGAACTGAATGAATATTTTTATTTTTAAAAAAATCTATATCTTTACTATTTTTAATATATATATATATATGTATATATATATATTATATATATATATATATATATATATATATATATATATATATAAAGATATATATATATATATAGTAAAGATATCGTTGAGAACATGAAAGGTAAGAGTGTTAAATCTTTGCATAGCTTTGATTTCGAAGACTTATTCAACTCTATTGATATAGAGGATATGATTAAAGTACTTAGAAATGTTTATATTAAATATTCATTAAATAAATTGATAAACTATGATAAATATAATATTATTATACAATTTGTTTTGAAAGAAAATTACATATTTCATAATAACTCTTATTATCAACAAATTAAAGGTCTGCCACAGGGTGGCCCAGCTAGTAACAGTCTGGCTATTATCTATTTACACTATTACGAGAATGAAAAATTGATACAGACTCTTGTTACTTTTTTAGATAACTCGATGATCTAATTATTTTCAGTAATAAAGTTGACTTAACTCCTATATTTAATTATTATCCAACCTACCTGAAATTAATAAAAACCAATTGCAATATAGAATCAGCAAATTTCCTTGATCTAGAATTAAAAGGTGAAAATAATATGCTAAAAAGTAATATTTTTGATAAAATAGACTCTTTTGATTTTAATGTTATAAAAATGCCATATTGGAATAGTACCCTTCAAATTTCAATTTTTAGAAACATCCTTCTAAATTATATAAAAAGAAATAATGATTTAGTATCTGAAGAAGTATTGAGAATTAATAACTATAAAAAATTCTTTCAAAGTTGCCTAGACTATAACTATCCAGCTAATTTTATTTATAAATATATGTCTTCAAAGTTATAGCTATTTAATTATTTTTATTTAAAGTATTCATTTCTATTTAGTTTATAGTATATAATTTTCTTGTTATATTTCTTAATATATTTAGTCTATAGTATATAATATTCTTAATATATTCTTATATTAAGTCTAGTTACGAAAAATATATATAGATGGCGCCTTTATTCTTAGTATTGCTGTGTTATTTATGCGTTGAGTCAGTACAATTGTGGAATCTGTATACATCGGGTAAGATTAGAGTTTCTTTGCTCATTTACATTTTTGTTAATTATGGTTATATTCATTATTAACCTCTCTTGCAAATATTTTTGTTTATACTTATTTATATTTGTCTATTTCTTCCGGATTCCTATAGTAATTTAATATTGCAATTTCTATTATATTGCTGTTATATTTACCCACGTGGGTTTTAGGCTTTTGCCTTAGTTTATATTGGAAGCTATTGTGTCGAAAAAATTTCTGCTGCAGGAGAAGGTTGAGATCTCACAACATTGTTTAATCCTGTTTCACTGTCCTAAACCAGTGACAGCTCGAGAAATCATAATAGTTTTCCCCTCTAGCTACATTTCTCTTTTTTGGTTTGTCATGGTTCCATGTTCTTGGTTCTTCCGGTCTGATCTTAAGATTCTTGGGATTTATTAGTCTTCTTTTTAATTATTTACTGCTATATATATATATTATATATATATATATATATATGGTTATCTTGCAATTTCAATTCTTTTCAGTTTTGATCACATTATTTATTCATCTCTTTCTTGTAGAGAAATTATGATTATTTATATATGTATTGTTTTCCATTCGTTATTTGTTGTTTAGTTTTTGAAAAATGAAATACGTCGTTTTTTAGTTTCAGACATCGGAGGGAAAATGGGCTTACACATTCAATTCTTTTTTTACGTTTTTTTAAAAATCAGTTTTCATTCTGTTGATTCTTATGTATATGGCACCTGCAGAGCTTTTCAATCTCGCATTAAGTATCACATACTAATGAACATGTTACGAATTACAAAAAAATGTGATTTGATAGATACGAAAGTTGCGCATTTGCGTAAAACCCTTTATATTGCTGAAAATGTTTCTAAAATTTGAATAAAATCAGGTTTCCTAATACATAATTTTAATGTTTATCGTCTCAAATTCATTAAAGCCTTTAAAGTTGTGCGATTAACCGAGCATCATCTATGGATTCTCGATAATAATCCCTTGCATTTTCCAGTCTTTTTGCCAATTGAACATCATAATATAAATAAATTAATAAACACTAAATCTTTCTACAATAGTATTATTCTCCTCTTTTATTTTCTTAAGTTAGAAAGGTGAATATCTGAGAGCTCTATTAGGTGTTTCTTCACTTATAAGTTGCTTTTGAGTTAATTTTTCAGTTTTTATTACACGTGCGAAAGTACAGATATGAAGAAAAGATTATTTTTATGTTATTTCATCTTTATCTTTAGAGACTCAAATAGTTTTAAAACCCTTTTATGTTGTCGATTGCTTTATCTGAAAAGAATTAAAAGAACTTAATCTGAATTGTGTTCTATTCTTTCGAAAATTCTAGCTCTTTTCAAATTTACACTCCCTTTCACATTTTCAATAGAATTTAATGATCTGAAAATAACTTCCTATGATTTTGATTATTGATAACTATTGGTAATCCCCTTGAAATAGCGAACAAATTATTCTAATACACTGATTTTGCCCTTTATTGGATAAGTGAATTAGAGCAGTCCAGTATCTAAGACCTTCTCACTCAACATCATCTCGGAAGTTCACTGATTAAGCTCAATTTGAAATCCTTGTTTCACAATTCAAATTCAAATGAGCTAAGCGTAAAATTGAAATGAAATTCCTTTAACTGGAATATGTAGCGCTATATGTATGCATCCAAGTTGCTAGTATCCAATTTGGTTAGGAACAAATTTTAATTTATTCTCAAGGAAATTGAGCAAAATTAATTAAGGTATCTTAACGAATGAACAAGATCTTGAAGATTGTGTGTACTGTGAGTGAAGTGCAATAATTGAATGCAGAAGCAACGAATTGAAACTTCCACCTTCCACAAATTGATTAGTTGAGTGCTTCTATGCGTGAGCATGAATTTTTAGTTAGAATATTAAATGTATATATAAATTTACAGAGAAGATATAATGACAACATTTTGTTACCATTTGTTATTGCTTTAACTAATCCTTTGATTATTTGATACATGAATTTTTATTAACCAGCCACTACTAGCTCAGGGTGCGTCATACTCACCATCTAACTTTTTTACGCGTTTTTTCTAAATATTTGTTTGGAAAATGGATAGTTTCTCGTGTAGCTTACTTTAAGGTCATATCCTTTAGAGGCCGTAGCTTGTAAGCGAATTCTAAATATATATTTTTGGATATCACCTCTTTTCGGTATGTCATACCCTGCTAGTGAATCACAATTACAGTTCTGAATGCATGAACACGTTTTAAATATTCCTTATTTTTTTGGCGTATTATTGTAAGAAATGTGATATTTAAGAAATTTAATAAATACAGTATTTAATAGATATAGTACAACGGTATTTTCGGATGAAGAAATTCTCATCGCGGTTATGGTGAGGAAAAAGCAAATGAAGAGTACAGCAGCAAGTATGATTCCTACACTAAAATCGATCTAGATTTAGAAAAGGGAGACACTGTTGAAAATAAATGTTTTATATGTAGGGACACAAAAACTTTTTAGAAGAACGTAATTTTAAAGGAGAAACTGGTACACATCTTATCCACTTTCAGATTAACTTTTGAAAAAAAAGTTTTGCTGGAACAATAAAAGAAAATAAAAAAGAAATTCCAATTTTTTTAAATTTAGAGAATAGAGAAGTTCATAAATTCCTATATGTTTAGTTTGAAAAATATACAGATTAAAAAAAAATTAAGATCCAGTGAAAACATCGCACTCACTCACGACACGATTAAAGGAGTGTATAAACAATACACTGAATGCCCTTATAAAAAGAACAAAAAACCTAAATTTAAGTGTGAAAAATGTAATAAGCATGTTGTAATTTCTACTTTTCTTCCTTTTTAACCTTTGTATACAAATTTTACGGTAAAAACACAATATAAACACCCTTGAGTATGACACATCCTGCGCGAAAACTTTAGTTCGTTTTTTTCACGCAAGTGATGCCAGGTTAAGAAAAAGGAAGCATGATTATTAAGTAAGTAAATAAATTATTAGAATAACAATAATAATATTTAAGCATATCAATAAAAAATATGGTCCTTAAAGCGTAGTAGCTAGCTAATTGAACTGCTTCTTACCGTATCACTACGAAGCAGTACAGTAGCTATTGGAAAAGAACCACGTGATTTTGAACTATGATTAAGGAAGGGGATGATATCTGAACTTCCACACCTCACTAATACGGTAATTAAGACTTTTATAGATTTATAACGATCATATATCAAAGATGACAACCCGTCTTTGGTGGTATCAAGACATGTATCTAACGGAGACAAGTTTAAGATCATGATATCTCAGCGTGTACGGTCATGATTGCATTGCAAAAATGTCCACAAGAATTTCCTATACATTATTAATGCGAATCCTAACAAATTCACTAATGAAATTAGTGAAGTTTAATTTAGTCTTTTCTTTTGAAAGTTTTTTTTTCTATTGCTTAATACATAAAATCATAAAACTCCTCTCGTAAACATCAACGAATCTTACCTTTTAAGAGCAAAATTGTTGCTTTAGAATATTCTGTGAGAAATTTTTACTCAGGCTGTTGGTTTCTTAACTTTTTTTTATCCTTTTATTTATCAAGAAAATGCAACTGTTACTGATTTTATAATTAAAAAAATGATGTTTTATTAAATAAATCTAAATTTCAGTAGAAAAAATGAATTTATAGTTTGCATTATACTAACTTAAGGTAACTGTGACATCTGCGACAATGATAAATGAACTCTTTTTGCACCAAATTTAAATAGTTCTAACTTACTTAAATTAAAAAAAAAACGGAAGTAAAATTTTTATGTTGAGTTATCTGTATATTCCTGTATCTGTTAATGTAAAAAAAAAATCCATTTTAGACTACCAATAAATCTGTATGAGCAATAATTAATCAATAACTATTTTTGTTCTTACCTTCAGGTACACTTTGCATAAAATCCACTGCATATATAGCTATAAAATTGTACAAGGTTTTTCCAAACATAACAATCCATAAAATGAACGAAATGAAACTTTCAAAAATAAATTTATAAAAATTATAAAATTTTTTTAATTTAGTGACTTAAATTTCCTTTAAATTTCATTCAAAAATATTGCAATATCTGAAATTTATAAATGTTTATTTAAAAAAAATGTATTCACTTTGTTGAAAATTTTTGGGTCTAATAGTATACAAAATATCAACTCTATAGGTAAAGTAGATTTTGAGAAAAGTGTACCGCAATCACCAAAAAAGGCAATTTTAGAGAAAATTTCAAATAAAGATATTTACATTTATGATTTGTAAAATAATAATTTTTTAATACAATATAAAGCCCTAACATTACTAATTGGATTATTTTGCATAATTTCTCACTTTTCAAATTGTAAGTTTGAAATTCTAGATTATTTAGAAGTTAATTACTCCTTCCTTACTTAATCAACACGTGTTATCAACGATTCATACCTTCTTCCATCTAAAACACCAAAGTTTTATGTCTGCAAGTTTTAGAAATTTTAGTTCACTTTGAACATCCTCATTACAGGATATTACAGAATTCCTAACACATTTTTTTATTGTTATAAAAATACTAAAAGAAAACGTCTTTGATGAATCTAAGAAGTTAATTTGATGTCTAATTTAAGTGAAACTCTATTTTTAAAAATTATAACAAAATAATCTGTTTTTGTATTTATACGTATTAATGTTTATTTCTTTTAAAATAAAACCAACAATAATAAACATATAGAGTTATTCATGAACATTCAAATGCAGTTGGGAAAAACGTTAAGTTCGGAAAAACAAAATGTCTACTTAACAATCTGTGTATTTAATTTAGAATAATCCTCAGGATCCCCTTTGTACTATCCACTTTAAGAACTACACATTAAACTCCACAAGTTTAAGAACTACACGGAATATTTATAAATTCAAAACTAGACATAATTAATATTTCAAAAAACAAAATTTTATTTAAAAATTTTATAACTTATCATTTAAATTTTCCGTAATTTTTGCAAAAAAATGTAGAATTTTCAATAAATTTGAACATATAATGTAGGTAAATCACATTCTTTGTATAGAAAAATTAGATTTTTACAACAGATATTAAATACAATACATATTTTGAAGAATGTGTACCTGAATTACAGTTACATCACATTTGCTTACAATTTTAAAATTTAATTTTCTAGTGTTCTATTTATCGAATTCTCATAAATAATGCCTCTATGGATGTAGCAAAGTGCCCACTTTTTTTAAAAGTAAAATAAAGAAAAATGCAAAATTTGAAGCACCTTCACACGTTCTAGTTATCTTAATGAACTTATAACTCCCAAAAACTAAAACAGACTTTTAATTCACATTAACAAAATTTGCTTTATTCTAAGACACTTTTTAGAATTTTTTTGAGAAAATCACTATTATGAAATTTTTAAAAGTTTAGAAACTTTGCTCAAAAATTTTAATGTGCTCGTAAAATTCGCACGTTCTAGCATTTACAAGAGAAATTGGGTCTATGTTCACAAATTTTATGATGAAAGTTCGGTTACGTCAAATTCGCTAGAGAACGATATAACGTAATACAGTGGAACCTGTTTTTGTGCAATCCTTTTTTTATGCGATTTTATTTTTTTAGTGCATTTTTATTTTTGTACGGTTTTATTTTTGTGCGGATTTTATTTGTGTGCGATCTTTTTTTTATGCGGTATATAAATTTTAACGGCTTACACCACTCTAATGTTTTCTATCAATGCACCAGTGGTGATCGGAGAATGTTAGGGCCCCCTGCATAGTCAGACTGTTTGCCCTTAATACTTTATAAATTGGGTAAATACGTACTGGTGTTTGTCAGGCCTTGGGCTCCCCCCAGTGAGCCAGGGGTTGGGTGTGTACGTTTGTCACTGTAGTGTACGTACATACATTTCAAGACGCTCTGTTCATTTTTTAGTAATACTCTTTCGACAAATGCAGGTTCAGTTGTTTTCTCTCAACGCGGCTACAGCCCGTGCTTGATTGAAGACGAAACTTTCAATGACAGTGGCATTATCAATGAAGACGGACAAGAAAAACCGGGTTCTTTGAGAGTGGATAAAATATATGCAAGAATACAGCTTTCCAACAAATTGGAAAAGCATTTTCTTAAAACAGATACCAATTCCGAAAGGAGTATGAAATTTCACACACACTCAAAAAAGAGCTTTGATCATGTATATCTAGTTATCGTGACATTTACAAGCAACTGACGAACAAACCTTCGTTTCAAAAACATATCTCTTACTTTATGGTGCCAAATAATAAATCAATTGAAATTGCATCTTCAAGTGACGAAAGAGCGATTTTGTACTTAATCTTCAGTGGAAAAGGAGCTCTTTGATTACGATGAGTAGCAGTGAATTATGTATGTGTATTTTGAAAACTTCTCCATGTATACAAAGGGAAAACTAAATGTTTTTAAAAATGTTTCCATGTGTAATTTAATTACTTATTTTATTAAGGAAGAAGTACTTTCTCATAAACTTTGTAAATAGTTGGTGTATTTCCAAAGTGGACATTTTTATGCCATCCCTCCCCACTGCATAAAAAATTCTGCAGTATTTCCACAAAGTTGTTTGTTATATGTAAGAATTTTTGAAATTTTCGAATATTTTTTGTGCGCTTAGTCTTAGGCGGTCCCTATCTGCCGCACAAAAACAGGTTTTACTGTATAATAAAGAAAACAATATTTGCTATGAAATAAAATATAATTTCTTTTACTCTTGAAAAGAATCTCCTGTTTTATATTCACCAGATGTTCCAAAACCTTCAAATTCGAAAGATAGAAAAATAATTCATTAACTTTTTCAGGATGCTGTTATGCTTTTGAACTGTTGTACTTTATTATTTAATTCATAAATATTTAGTTATATTACGTAAAAATTTCAAAGTAAAAATAAATTAAAGTAAAAAAAATAATAATTTTAAGTATTGATGCTTATTTAAATTTTCTTATAACACATACCTTAATATGTTTTCTAAATAACAATAAGAAAAAGGTATTGCCAAGTCTTTTATAAAAATGAATACTGCACTAGATTATTCAGATTTTCTTAAAAAAATACATACGGAATTATTCCATTCCTTCTTAAAAAGTATGGCAATAATCTTTTTAAAAACCTTCCAAGATCTTATTTTATAAAGATGTTGTCCGAAGTTATTCTTGAGTATTCCTTATGTAGGCTTTGAATTCCGAAATTTACATTTTTTCATTCAAATGATAGTGTCCCATGTTCATTTTCAAGTAATTCTGAACATTGAATGATCAAGATTTTCTGCATCTCTTTTGGTCTCAGTTCATGAATATTAAATGAAAAATACATTTCGCACAGTAATGTTTGAATATTTACTTTGCACTGTGAAGCAGAATTCGTTTTTTACATTGGAAATTCTGTGATGGAGGAGGTTTGAATTGTTAGAAAGATACTTATTTTCCCCTTATGAATTATTTATTTCTTCTTTGTGAGTTACATAAATTAGTGTAAAATGATTTGAAGTTTTTGGAAGGATCATTATTGCATTAGAAGTATTTCTTTAAATTTAATTCAACTTTACAGTATGTAAGGACATTCTGCAAATATTTCTAATTGCTTCTTAATTTTAAAAGAAAGACATAAATATTAAATATGCTCAAAAAGTCTTTCAAGATTTTATTTTGAGGAGGGCATTTCATCATTCACATTAGATTACTTTCTATGAAGTTATCATCTTTTAATGTATTTTATTTTATATTACACTCGTGATCGCAAGAGGCCTTATTTGCATGATATATGTTAACACTTGCATAATCCTTGTGGATGACTACTGCATTTCTCGCTTATGGGCTTGCTTGTGGTGTTGAGTCTTCTGCTTCGGTAAAAAGAATTAATACTTCCTTCTTGGTTACAAACAGTCTTGTAAAATATTGGTAAATTTTCTCCAAGGGCAATATTTATAGAGAGTTATTTCGCTATTTTTCAAACCTGAAACTTTTGTTTGTTTATATCAATCACTTAAAAATAGCCCTCATAAAGAGTTGCAGTCCTCTTCTAAAAGAATTTGACTGAATATGAACATGAAATCTAAGACTTTGCTGAAAAATACTGCGACTTGAGTATTGTATAATGTTTAAGGGGGGGGGTGTCAAACTTGTCGTGAAACATAACCTCCCCTAAGATTATCATCCCCCCGTCTAGTGTTACTCGTTCCTAGATGTGTAGGCGGGTTAAGGAATTCAAAAGACATCTTTACAAATCACAATATTTATTGATACCTCTTAATCAAGGAAGGTTATATATACCCTATTCAAATTTAAGAACAATAAAACCTAGTGGAGAATGAGAAGAGGCAACTGTTAGCGGAACTACGGAATCTGAACTGAATCCACGAAAGATCAGTGCGTACAATTACACTAACACACGTACACGTATTTATAGTTTCTAAATCACTAACCTGATTATTATCTTTCAGCAGGTCCGTCTTGTGATATACTGTGATTCCGGATAGATCGGATAAAGGCTGATATTTACTCTCGAATTTACGAATTCAATCTTCAGCTTTTCGGGTTTGCTTGTAGCTTTTCTACACATTAAATTTGTCAGCGACTGCGAGTTGATTTTCCGATACTTCGATTCACTTTACTTTAAAAATCTACTTCTTCACTTTACAACTCTTTCCCATTTCATTTCATTCTCTCTCGTTAACTCGCGAAACCTGAACTTATATAAAATATCTCATTTGCATAAATCACGCTTTGGCTCTCGGTGGAGATTGGTTGAAATAAATAAAATTTGAAAGATATACTTAGAGGATTAGTGAAGAACCGTACAGATCCGTCACAAACTGGCAGACCGCGGACCGCATGCGGCCCATGACAACATTTTTGTGATCCAGCCAATATATCGGCACACAAAAATATGTAATGAAATAAGAAAATGTTCCCCCAAATAGGGAAGATAGTAGTAGAGAAGATATGTTAAGTGTTAGAATGTAAGCATTAAATTGTTTTTTTATATATGTTTATAATATATTATTCGAAATAAATCTACGTTTCTACGAATATTCATTTTTCTTGCGGCTCGCCTAAAGTTAAGCCTTGTTTATTTGGCCCAAGTTAGTCTTTGAGTTTGACACACTTGGTTAAAGGAAACAAATGATGTTGCATTGTTTTTCTTCAACATTTTTGACAAAAGTAGATTGGGGCTGTCTGTAGTTGAACTTATGAATTCTCCTAGTAGTCGAATGGAACTATATACATCGTTTCTGCTACTGTTGATTAAAAATCCTGTTCAACCTAATGATAATAGTCAATAGCACTGAAGACCTTTGGACGTTTTTATATGGCATGTTCAAAGCTTGGAACCTTGGAAGTCCCCAGTTGGAACCTTTTAACATGATCAGTCACAGCTGGGAGGTATAGCGACATGCACTGTCAGAAACTATCCAGAAAACTGGTCAAAACTAGGGAAAATGAAAACCAAGGGAGTTTTTTATAGTCCAAAGTGGATTAGCAGTCAAACTTGGGATTCAGCCTGAATAAAAGCCTTCTATCTCTATATAGGTTGAAGTATGTGTCAATGTAAAAGCTTCTGGTCATTTAGAAATTTATCAACTAATACAGAGCTTACGAATTGTAAAAGATTTTATACACATTAATCATCTTGAATTTGTACATTTTAACTAATACACTAAGCTCTATATATAAATGCCGTATATCGAAGTTTTAAGTACCAATTATTTTATTTATAATTAAAGTTACAAGCCAAATGATACAAAATTAGGTTTGATTGATTGAGAGGATAAGGGGTGCGGGAATCATGGTATCTTCATTTTGATTTTCAAGTGGAGTTGGATATGGAGTGTCTATCAAAATTTTAAAAGCAAGAGAAAGCTTTTTCGATTAAAGCTAAATTTATACATTGGTGGCTTTCCGTGAAATATAATGTGATTGATCAAATAGCACATACATGGGACTCGCTCCAGTGTTGTACTCATATACACACGTTTAATGACCCTAGAGTTTCTTGAGGTTTCAGTTTATTTAGTATATCGATCAAGCAACTTAGGTGAATGTCCTCCAATTATCTAAAGTCATGTAGGAAATCCAACTCAATAACAATTAGTAAGATTCTTGCAAAGAAGAAAGGTCAGGAAAAAAATTCTGCGTAGGCCTGGGGTTTTATAAACTATTGCTGACAAATGTAAGAGTTACCATATTATCTGCACGAAACAATTCAACTTAGTTCTATTTTAACAATGAGGGTGAAATTACTAAAATATCAGCAGTAGTATTTGTCAGAAACTTCGAAGCCTTATTTACCTGAAAGATATAAAATAATATTTTATATATGTGCGCTGGTACACGTTTAAATTCAGAGAAGATCAACCTTATTTTCCACGTGCAATGCACAATGTTGGATGCACTTTTATCTTTCTGCATGGAACTGTGATAATACCAACAATAAGCTGAAATTTATATTGTTCTGCAGGAGGAAAAAAATCGAAATGAATGGCACTGTGATCAGTCATCTGTCTCGAGGTATAACAAATGTCAAGAAATCCCCTCCAGTCTAGCGTTTGCAACTCTGACTTCGCGTATTCTCAAACACAGCTACTATTACACCATCCATCATCTCCACCAATTTGTCGAACATGTCCTTGGAAATGACTACGATTTTTTGAACGAGTGTTGGGATCTATATTTTAAATGCCAGATTGTAAGCAGTTCATCAATTATCTTATTTCCTACATTTTTCCTCATTTTCACCAAAAGATGGGAAGACCTCATAACCACCGAATTAGCGTCAAAGAATAATATAGGTTGTAGTGTGGAGTGGTGAGGCTCATTGGGTGGTAGATTCAAAATTATATCACTTACAATATTTTCTATTTATTCTGATCATCGAAAGGAAAAGATTTTGTAGTTTTTAATGCTAATCTATCCAGGGTAAGTTAATTTTCCATTTGTTCGAGCTGGATTTCAGGATTAGCTTGCTAAAATGGCAAAGCTTTAAGAAGCCTTCGTTGTGATGCATAATAATGCGAAATAATAAGATATTTATTTCATGAAAAAAAATTCTTTTTTTAAGTCCAGAAGGTTGTGAATGACATGCGGATTTATTTACCAAATGAATTGCAGCAGAATTATGGCAATTACAAAATTTACAACAATGCATTTCGATGATATTTATCAATGAGCTAGCAATAACCCGTGAGTGAATGGTAGCAATCCAAAATTACAATTTTTATAAAGTTGTAATAACGAGATGTTTCAGCTAAACCAGAACTTAAACACATTTATGACAGCATTAATAATGAATCTGCAAGTGTCACAATTCTCGTAGTATTCTCTTGAAATTTCCCCTAAATAAATTTGAATGTATTTATATTAAAATCTATTGACAGAAAATAAAAAAATGATAAATTTTTATTTGTCGAAAATCACGTATAATAATCGTGTGTTCTTTGTTATTCATTGCATTTAAAGTAAGTTATACCGGGTATTTTTGAAATTAAAAATATCGAAGCATAATTAAATACATTAAAAATATAATGAACATAGTGGGAACCAAAGTTTCTTAAAACCACAACAAATCTATCAAAAATATCCTGGACTGGATTTAAAACAGTATTTGTTTATGCAATCAATTTTATTATTGCGCGAATATTTGATTCCTTATAAACTTTTTTGCCCACAAATTGTTTTTGTACCATCTCATTTCATTTAATTATTTATACTTGTAAAATGAATAAATTTAAGTGCAAATACGTTTTAAATAATTTGATATTTATAATGAAAAAAAAAATATTTTTTTATTTTTTTTTATTTAGAATGAACAATATGTAGGAAATCTAAAATTAAATATTATAATTACTATAAAGGATACTGAATATGATACTTATAGTTTTGCATTCATTAAGAATTTTCAGAATATAATAGAAATTTTAGAGAATAATCTTCGTTTATAATTTCTTAAGAGATAAAGTTTTTTTTTTTGTACAAAAAATCCTTTAAACCACTTCGTAAAAAAAAAAATAAATAAATAAATAAACAGGAAATTTACAGATGATTTTGTTCTTGTAGTTACTGTTGTTACTTTTAGATGAATACATAAAAAAAAATCTAAAAAGTTCACATAAGCATAACAATATAATTGTGCTTCATTTAGAAGAATACATATTCAACTTATACATATGTCTTAATGCCAAATATTTCTTTTTTCACGATGAAATATAAGATCTTTTTGTGGTAAAAATCATTTAACAGAATTTTTTCCTTCCTTGCACAATACATTATGATAAGCTTTCAAAAATTATGTCGGCAAACTAAATTTAAACTTTCAATGAGTTTTCTGAATTTTTTCCACAAAACGAAAATATAAACTTTCGGACTTTTTATTTTTTTTGCCTGTACAAAAATGACAATATAAATAAATTGATATATGTAAATGCAATTTTTTTTCTATTCTAATAGGTACTGAATTTCTTTACAGTTCATTTGAATACTTCAACAAAACACACACATATATTTTTATTATAATACTTATTATTGTTTTTCTTTTATTGATTCACAATGCATTTGAACTCACTTTCCTCGGAAATTTAAGATTCATTTATTTTGCGAAATTGTAAGAATTTAACTAAGCAACCATAATTTATGTCACATTTTCTCGAAATAGGCAGAACACAATATATGTTAAGGTAAGATCTTTAAAAATATTTAACTATTTTTCTAATACTTTCCGCAAATTTAAAAATGTTATAAATGTATGCGCTACAGCATTTTTGCAGTCATCTATCTTAAAAATACGATAAAGAACAAGAATTTATCTAAAACAAAAGAAATGCATCTTGAAAAAGTCAAATACCCCAACAGTGATTAAAACTCTCGACTTTTACGATTCTTTCTGCCAGAGGCGCATGTAACGAAACCCATATTTTACCATCGTTTCTTTCTTTATTAAATAGCGAATTTCCAATTGCTTAGAGGATCACATAAATCAAGAATGACAGCTGAGTGTGTGCTTCACATTATCCTTTCACTATTTATATTGATGGAGGCTTTTAAGCAGAATGCGCTCCTTTCTAAGAGTCAAGGCGCCAATGAATGGCTCTATTTGTCTAAATAGACATAGAATGCATATTTCCATAAGTTTAACTCTGGCTCATTCAAGTAAATAAAGTTAAATCTTATTAAATAGGAGCCATACTTTGTGACTTTACTTAAGAGGAAAAGTTACTTTTATAATGACTAATGTAAGAAAATATGTTTCGGTAGTTAGAGATTTATCATTCTTAAAATGTAAAGAGAAAGGGAAGGGCATTATTTCTCCCTGGAAAAGAAAATGCATTTCTTATGTTCAAGATATCTTTAGAGAAGTTATTAAGAATTGCAAAATATAATTACAAAATCCAGATAAAAAATATAACTACGCATTTTATAGGATTTTGAGTATGATGAAAATATTCACTCAAAACAAATCAAGTATGTATGATTTTATCAATTTTAATTGAAGTGTATAAACATTTAGATTTACGAGATATTTAGACAGTTTGGTAGGTAAATGCTACTATAAATATAGTCCTCTTTCAATAAAATTTATTTTACAACTGATATAAAAATTAACTTACATAATTATTTATATTTTAAGAATAATTTTAAGGATAAAAAATAATTTTGATTCAATTATTTACCTTATATGGGGTAATAATTATAATTATATATAATAAATGTCTGAAGAATAAATATAACATTTACAATTATTGAACTTGTTTGGAAGAAAGTGAGAGAGAGAGAGAGAGTGATTTTAATCCAACCTTCGTATATTTTCTAATTACAATTAAGATTGAGCTTTGTATGTACTTTGTGGGAAATGTATTTAAAAGTACTTTTTATTTATATTTACTGTAGGTTGATAGATAAGTATGTATTTGCGAATTCAAAGACTTATTTATTTATATATATTACATAATATAACAACCAGTAGCGCACACAAAAATTTTTCAAAGGGGGAGTCCATGGTTGAAAGTCCTCGAATACGTATCATACCTCAAGACAACACCAATAGTTTCTTCTGATTTTGTTTACAAAAAACAGCAAAAAATAAAAATATTGAATTAGTAATTATAATCAATTAATAAAATAAACTGTTAATTACCGTACTTAATTAAATTTTACGTTATATCTATATATATAGGATTATTATCAACCTGGAAAAAAACTCCAGGGCTTTGGGGGGTATCCGGACCCCCAGGACACCCCCTTTGTGTGCGCCACTGATAACAATCAGGCATTTCGTTAGCAACTTCTAAATCTATACTCACTAAAAATATTTTTTGCTGTTTTTATTCATCAAAATCAAAGATTAAATTTAATCGGCTTTAATGGTTAACTAGAGGAATTTAAGAACAAACTGCTCAAACAAATTAGGGGAGCAAGCAACAAAGTGAAGAAACCATTTCTTGATAGCCATACATGGGCATAAAATGGAGAGTGCAGGTGTAACAAAAAGCCCAATATAGAAAAAAAAATAATCAAAAAATAATTGAACGGAAACCTTAATTATTTGGAATGGTATAAATAACATGAAATGATGCACCAAGCCACCAATTTGGTTACATGTAAATAACAAAAAACTGATTATTTAGAGTTGATACAGGAGGCTAAATGTGGAATGTTGTCCCTCCAAACTGCTTAGACTGCCGTACAACAGTCTGTTTAGCATGTATGTGATGAAATATTGATTAAACCTTGAGAAATACTGTTCCACTCTTCAAGAGTTAATTCTCCACGTCCCGCCACACCCGAAAGCTGTGATCTCAATGAATGCGTCATCCGAATGAGTAAAAATCATGCTGGATAAAATTTAGATCAGGAGAACATGCTGGCCACTCTGTACGCTGTATAATTTTCAATTTTGAGGAAGCTCTCCACAAGAAGAGCTGTATGATTTATAATTATCGTATTGAAAGAAAAATAAATCACCTAGGGCTGCAGCATAAGCTACAACAAACCCCTTGGGCATACCTTTTGAGTACCTTTGCATATCATTGACCAGTCAAATTGCTACTCCTTATGATATGAAGTTCAGTACGTTCGACTATGCTGATACCAGCACATGTAATCAAACAACCTAGTCTGTAATGTCATCTTTCCTGAACGGATATTGGATTATTTCAAGTGCTCCTTTCTTGCCATACCAAAACTCGTCTTGTATCACACTCTAAATTAAACCTTGACTCGTCTGTAAACAGCACTTGACTCTAATCACTTTGCATCCAATCTCGATATTCAGCAAGCCATTTTCTTCTTGTCGTACGTGTCTTGTGGTCAACGGAATACACACAATCGGCCTGTGTGCATACAAACAACCCGCATAAAGACTGTTTCGGATTGCTTCACTTGAAATTTTTTATCCTGTTTGCCAAAAGAAACTGTCTTTGAATCTGCATCGCATTGGCTGTTCTGTCTCGACGCGCTGTAGACAGGATATTTTAGTCATTATTTGCTGTAGTAACCCGTGAACGATCTTGTCCGTGCCGACATAGAACATATTCTGTTTTTTAGAATCGATTTCATAGTTTTACAATAACACTTATTGCCTATGCGACAGTATTCGCCACAGTTCTTTGTGTTTTCCCGGATTCCAGTCTCCTGATATTGCACGAAGACAAGGATTTCGGCAGATCATGTTGTTGAGACATTTTCACTTCCTCTTTACTCAAAATATCAATCAAACCACTGAGACAATGAAGAACGACAACTCCTAACAAATCTCGATATCTATACTTATTTCTCTTTTCTGGTTTTCGACTCCATGTACTTTGATTTGTTGTTTTTTGCTACATTTTAAATTATTGATGTTTTGTCCATATATACAAACGTTTGACCAGTGGATGTAATGTAATAATTATGATAAATATTTTTTTCTATTAAAAATTTGTAGTGAAATACACTGACTTTCAAAATGTATGCTATATAAAGTAAATTTGTGAAGGATTCTTTTTACGTTTTTCATCAGTATTGTTTCTTTACATACCTTTCAAAGAAATAGTTAAGAAAAAAATGCTGTAAAATTTACCAAAATTTAATATATATATATAAAACAAATTCTAAAAAATGAGTGATTTTTTTTTTGTACTTTCTGTGAGTTTTTGTGAGGAAATTTCATACACAAATTGCTTTCTTCGAATTTCACAACTAAACTAAGTTTCAAGACTTTGAAAGTTTATAATAATGAAACTTGTACAAGCGAGAAAAGTGAAAGCACATAAAAATCTTTTTTTTAACTTTTTGCATAAATTACAAAAAACTAGAAAAATAATTATATCTAAATCAACATCAAAAAAAGTAATACCAACAGAAAAACAAATTCATTATGTCAGATTCTTTTGTCAAATTAAATTGAAATTTAAGACAGCGAACATGTAGGCTGTTTTAGTAATTTTTATATTGTCAAACTATATTATTTAATTTTCAGCGAAGCAAAGTTGCAAAAAATGCTATTTTCATATTTTCATGCAGTGGAATTAAAAATATTTTTACATTAAGGAAAAATTAATCTAGAGCAAGACTTCAATTGAAGTTTAAGATTAGAATTTTTTACTGTGTTTATTAAAACTGTAAATATATTTATAATGATTATTTTTAGAGCCCCAAAACTAATTAAAATTTCATGCTTTCATTTTTCATATTGCACAGTATTTATATAGTTCACCGAAAACTAATCAAAATTTTGATTTCTTTAAATAGATTTTAAATGTTGTTTCCTTCCTTTTTTCATTGTTTGCGCAAAAAACACTATGTCAGCACTTGAATTATTACGTATTTACTATTTAAGTACGGAAATTGAAAAACATGTATTCGATGCAATACTTATGTAAATTTTTTGCCATTTATGGGCATTCTTAACAATTCTTGCTCATTATTTTTTCCTCTCAGTACTATATTCAATAAAAGTAACAATTTAAATTGCAGCATTTAATCATGTGACATCAGTTAAAGGTATTTTTATTCACTTCACTAACGTAGCAATACGAAATAATTTAAATTTCTCAATTATATATACAACTTTTTATTCTTGTTTTCTGAAACTTTTTGAGAAAACTGGATTTTGCTTTATAATACGGAATATTTAAATGTATTTTTAGGAAAAGTTAACTTAGAGCGTTTTCAATCCATTAGAGATAGAAAGGCTATCACAAGATAACAGTTTTTTTTTTTTGCTCTTTATATATAATTAATATTTATTAAAAAAAATAGCTCATTGAAATATTTATAACCTTTTAAAATTATGCAAAGATAAAATGAACATATTTATATTTTGAAAAAAAAAATTCTTATGCTCTTGTGCTATTATTAGTGCGTTTGCAATAACAGTATAGTGTGAAACTTGTTTTGATTAAATGACATTGAATTTAATTTTCATCTCCATACACCAGAGAATATTTTAAGTAATGCTGCTGCATGAAGATATAACTAAAGTTTTTATTTTCTTTAATATCATATTTGATAATAATTTCTAACTTTTAAAAATTAATTATATTTGCATTAATCAACAAATAAAGATTAATTTTATGAGTACCTTTAAAAAAGTTGGATGGGACTAAACCATTTCCCCTAAAAAAATCACAAAATTTCTCAAATTGTATGCATTTTACTATAGACGTAGGAAACATTTTACAAAAATTTCATATTGTATATATTTTTTAGTGGAGGAATGAGAATAAGTTTTTTATATGAATTCACAACACAATTGAATTTTTGTAAGCGGTGCTTAAAACAAAGAAGAAATTTTAAAGGTAAAACTGGCTCAATAGTGTCAGAACTTTTCTTTTGATGCAGGAAGTAGAAAATAATTATTTTTGTTAATGTTGAACATTTCACAGTAATTAAATATAGATAAGACAAATGTTGATTTTGAAGAACATATTATTTTAATAAGACTTTTTTTTCAGTTAATCACTGTGAAGAAAAGTGAATTATATATAACTTTTGTAATTCAAAGTTTATTCGTTAATTATCATAATATTTTTTTTACATAATAAGGCTGCTTATTGGTAGTTTTACTTTTGCAGACCAAGCACATTCTCCAGGAACTGGTATCACTTTTTTGTGAGGCACCATATAGGCGAAACCAATAGCCGCAAGTAATTTTGACGCCAGATTCCACCTCCAGCACCTGAGCTCTGAAGATGTACTTAGGAATTTAATTTTGCCGAGAACACCCAAGCCAAACGGACACTCAAGGGATTTTTTATATGCCGTATAATCATACGGCATGGTCTCTGTTGATTTTCTACATTATAAACATCCACCGACTTGGGTCGGGTTCGAGCTCACAACCTTTGATGCAGAGAGGCCAGTGACGAACCAACCACGTCACACAACCGGCTTTTATCATAATAAAAGATAAGAGCATTTGGAAAGAAATGCCTATTATTATTTACTTCATCATTTGTCACCTATTTTAAAAGAAGAAAAATAATAGAAAAATAATATGTCTGCCCAGTTCGAAATACAAATAAAATACATTTATTACATTTCATAAAATTAAAACTTTTTAAGAAAAAGAGCTTGTAGCATAAAATGTGACAAAAAGTTACATGTCAATTTCATTCTTGATTTCGCAGCTACCCTTTCTTCCACAAGACTTCAACAACAACGGAGAGGAATAAAAAGCATTTAACGACTAGCTCGAATAGGGAATCCGTTTCGTCATAGTCGTCTCATGCGTGCACTTCGGTCCCAAAGAAGGCCAATTCTAATCACTCTGACCCCAAGGTTGCCATGGGTCATCTTGGCCACCGTTACTGAAACAGTTTATGACCGAAGTGGTGACCCAGGAATTGAACGCAATAGATGGTAGCACAACCTATCACTCCTGGTTGATTATGCATTCATTCCATAGACAGCTTCACAAAAGCGTTTCCAATAAGTTACGACAAATAATTCAAGCGACAATGGCACGCTAGTAAACTAGACCCGCCATCTCAACAAGAGACTACACACATCGTGAACAGAGAGCATTCCAACAATACTAAAACCTAATAGAGATGTATATCCATTGAAGTAAAGCTGTAAAAAATTGACTTCTCTAAGTATCTCTTAGAAAGTCCAACAGAAAAAAAAGGAAATTTTTTTTCTCTTGTAAGGGGGTGTACAGTGATCCCTTCTCCCACAATTCACAAACAACAAAAGGCAGAAATAAAATCAATGACAGACCCGAATAGCGATTATTTTCCGTTCCAGTCAACTAAGGCATGCACGGCGTAGCTGCGGACCAGTAGATTCAGGATTCAAATTAACACTCTTGTCAAGGTCAACAGTGTACGGCGGAAAATTTCACGATATTAGCCCAATAATTAATGCTATTGAGCAGTCACATGTGAAAATAGAAATCGTAACAAGATCAGCTACCATTGATATCTAGAAGGACCATACAAGTTATTGATAGCAAGGGCAAAATGACTAAGCATTGACAAAATTTAACTTTTGATGTGTTTAAGGGTAGTTTCATAGTACCAAACATGGACAAGAACTGTCCTTAATTTTGCCAATTATAAAGATTTCCAGGTCAACACTTTTTTATCTGACCCATTTGACTATATAGGTTATCAATATAATTTAAATCCGAACTATTACAGACAAATGTAAGGTAATGGCATTACGGTCTTACAGCAATTTTGTTTTACTTAATGATATTTGAAATGAACAGGAAATAAAAAAATTGCAACATTAAATCTATAAAATATAAGTGATGTATATGTTTCTTGCATATAATACCTACAGCTGTGGCCTGATGGTATGTCGTGGAATGCACTCAAGAATCCATAGTAGTTGCTACAATCCATAGTAGGCTTTAGAAGCAGTCATTGGCAGAGAGCCAAATGATCACTTGCACATTTCTTCTTTTAGCTAATGGAAGTTTCCGTATGACTGCATAATCTTTCAATTCTTTTAAAGCGTCTTTACGAGTTTTGTACGTAGAGATGTAAACTTTTTTTGCATACCTCTGTAGGTCACTAAAAGGATTATATGGTAATTTTCTTAGTCAATGACGAGCCTACTTCAGAAGTGAAATGAACAGAATGGATCAATACCAAACATTGTTGTGATAAAATAATGCTAAGCACGATACAACACATAGCGTATCTAATTCACAAACAAATACCTTAACACTGACATAATAGATAATTACTACAAAAGACATAAAGAAGGCGTGAATAGGGAGTAAGAAGAACGACATGCACAGAAAAAGTGAACGGCATACATGGATGCTTGCATTTTTTTCGTAAAATTTATAGACGCTTTGCCTGGATGAAATAAATTTATCAAGCCTGATTTTTTTTATTAAGTATGCACAAATTGTAAATTTTCGCACTATTGCGTCTCAAAAATATAAATTTCATTTTTTCGCACCACCTTATTGTAGAATATTTTAAATGTTTTCACTCTTTAGAGAAAAATAATTTTGATACCTTCCTAAATTGATTTTTTTTTATAAAAGCAGATATTATACAAATTTCAGAAATTTCTTTTTGAAGTTGACTTGAATTTTTTACGTGTATTAATTGTAACAATGATGACCAAAAATACATGTTTGATTTTAAAAACAGCATAAATTCCATAAATTATTGTCAAAAAATATTAATTTTTTTGTATTAACTTACTTAAAAAATTACTATAAATATTTTTGAATGATGAATAAAAAATGATGATATAAAATGTGTGTGATAAAAAGATGTTTTCGCTTAGTATTCAAGACAAGTAAAACATATATTATGATCTACTTTACAATGATAAAATTGACTAGTTTAAGCATATGTACTCAGTGAGAAAATTATAAAAAATTCTGCACTAATTTTCACTGTGCTCTCCAAGTATCTTACAATACATTTTTTAGAAATTTAACACACACACACACACGCACACACACACACATCCCGTTTAGGATCATGATCACATGTATGTGATCACGCATTTCTCCCTCCAGGACCCACAGTATCATATATGTGATTGCGCTTTCCCTTCTCTGAGGCTCATGATCACAACCGGTGTGATCAAGTTTTGGAACTTTTTTATATAATTTTTACAAGGCACTAGTTGGTATTAAAGTCCGTTTTTTTTTCGAATGTTTCACAAAACTTTGAACTTCAATATGAGCTTTCGGTTCCAAGTTTTTTAAAAATTATATCGGCGATATTTATGTATGTAAACAACTGCCCATGATTAGATTTTTCGAGAGATCCGGGCATTTAAGGGTTTGAAATTTATTGTACTCTGAATTTCTGTTTATATTTTAACTGAGTTGGAAAAAGAAGGAAAGTTTATTAGTCTATTGGGCATCAGACATTCACATAATAAAAGTTTCAGTATTTATTTTATTTGTAGTTCAATAATTTTAATACTCAAAAGACATTTAAAAAGCAGATCTTCATAGAAAAAACGCGATGACTCATTTTTAATGAAAAGAGAATATTTCTTCTTAATGTGACTCATTTTTAATTCAGTAAGAACAAGTAATTCTTTTTGATATCGTATTTTGAACTGCCACAACCTTAAGAACAGAAAACATTACACTAAAGTGAAACTAAGAAAACAAAAAAACAAAAACAATGTAAGGATTAATTAAAAATAAAAATAATGGTTCATTAGCTGTTATTCAAAAACTTTGTATCAGTTAGAGCCGCATCGAGTTTATGTGAGAGAAAATGTATCATTTGATATTTGGCAGATGTATTTTGTAAATTTTACGTCTATTTTATTTTAAGGGGAATCCGAACATGTTGAAAATGACCAATTCTGTCAAGACAGATATTTTTGTTTTTTATTTTATTGAATAGAACTATCTTTCGACTTTACGAAACATACCTTGTTTTGTTTTTACACTACCTAGAGGCCAAGTTTCAATCAATTTTATAAATTTAGAATAACCGGAAGTGGGTTTTTGATCTACCAGAAGTGGGCATTTAAATTTCTCAAAATCTATCATGGCGAGTCTGATAACTCAAAATATTATGAATGTATTTCTATAAAACTTTTTGAACCTGATATTTATGTTATTTTCTAGAGAATGTACTAAAATATTTCTTATTGTATGAATACTTTTTGAGTTATGGCTTGTTACTTAAATAATGGTCTCATAAAAAATGTAACATTTCTTATAATGTTTACTCAATCAGCTCAAAAATTTTCAAATTTTAATAAAAAATTAAAATTTTAGTTCATTTTCTAGATGAATGCATCTAGTTTTTTTTAGTAATACTTTTACTAATATATGTTTACTACTTTTTTCTCTAACTGCTTTGAAGTGTTTCAAAAATATTGCTAAAATTTCACTTATAAATGTGATTTTTGTAAAATTCAGGTAATTTATTTAAAATTTTGATAGTTAAATATATAGTAATATTTATTGGTATTGAGTCCTAAAAGAGCATTTATAATGTTTTAGTTTGCTATTTTGTTAAAAAGTACTCCGGACGTGTTCGGATACCTTAATCAGCATGGCGAAAAGAATACTTTTTTATTAAAATAAAAACATTTTCTTTAAAATTCACGTTTGATTTTTTAACCACTCAGATATCAATTATAGTAAAATATAAATTTAAGCGTATTTACTTGCATTTAAGATTTAACATGAAATTTAAATGAAATTAGGCTTATCAAGAAAATTCGTCCGGTCCCGAGCGTGCGTATACTCTCGGAACGAGTGGGCCTGGATAAACGCTTCTTTCTCCTTTCGCCGGTCCTGAAGGGGATATATACAATTTGAGTTTGATATTCTTGTAACAATTTTCTTTTTTCTACTAGTTCATCTCATCTAGATGCCTTGTAGAAAATATAATGCAGAAAATAACTTTTTAGATGAGGATAACTTCACAACTTATACGTGATTTGTATAAAAAACATAATTTATATTCTGCACGTTTCTCCGTCCTTCTTCTCCGTATCCTTTTTCATCTAACGATAGGAATTGTGCTCCTATATTCAGAAAAAAGTTTGGAATTATTGTCCTCCGATTTTATGCTCTATATTGAGATTTGTTTATAGAGAGAAATTTAAGGGGCCCACACATATTCATCGTCATTGAAAACAAACAATTGGCCAATTTTATTACATATATTTGATTAGTTTCTTCGATGTATTTTATTTGTGTCAGCCTATATTAAGGAATTTTGTTTTTCTTTTCTTTTTGAAGCAGCATTTTACAATATATTTAATGAGGACATATATTAAAAGAACGTATGTAGAATATTGTTTCAAATGCAAGATTGATATTTATGATTATGGTCAAATACCAAGAAATTTTTTTAACAAATCAAAATATTTTTCACTAATTATTTTCGTAATTTTTTCTAAACATATTTTGTTTAAATATTTTCTTTTATGAATTTAAGGATTAGAAAGCAAGCTCAATAAAAAATGAAATGTTTGAAATTTAATGATCTAATGTTTAATACAACTTTTTCAAAAATGTCTTGTATTTTAATACAATCAATAAGAACGGAATCAATTCCTCCTTAGAATTTGGAACCGAATCCTTTTGTAAAAAAATGCACCTCATTTCTAAAGGTTATGTAATTTCTTTTTTTTAAAAAAAAAATATTAATTAAAACAACATTTTTTCAATAAATGTAGTTTTTTTTAAAAAAAAAATAATATAATGTTGAAAAATATGAGGGTCAAAATTTCGAGAAATTCTAAGAATTACAAGTTTATTCACAGCACAAACTGTTTCTTTAAAAAAAAAAGTTCGTCGATAAAAATTAAAAGATAATCTATAGGGAAAAATAGTAGCAACTAATTTTTTTCTTCTTTTTATAAGGTGTAGTAAACTAAGAAAAATGTCCTATTACTTAAACATTTGTGGATATGAAAAATTATGCTTTGAATTTTTTTAAAATTAAGCCTGTTTTATAAATTTTTCAGGTATGTTTACTTTTTTCAAATTTATTTTTATTCATTGGTCAAATATAATGTTACTTAAATATTTCTATATATATATATATATATATATATATATATATATATATATATATATATATATATATATATATATATATACAATAGGTCTTTTTTGTCTGCAAGTTTTGCTTATATATTTTTTCAGCGTTCATTAAAATTCATCCAGACATAATGGAAAAAAGAAACGATTTTAGTATCTATATACTTAATGAAATCCAATTTTCGCTTATTTCTATTTTTAAAAGATCCTGTCAAAAATTCTCAAAGTACTTTCCTAAAATCCTGTTTTTTTTTGCATTTTTTTCAGTTGTTAAGATTAGATGCAAAAAACTAAATAAATTCAGTTGAAATATTCATCGAGTTACTTAGATTTTTTCCGTTATGTTTAGTTATAACTTTGAAATATCTGCCGGTTGATCAAACTTCATTTGGCATGCAAAACTTAAAGAAATAGTTGATGTTTTTCTTATATAACATTTGTTTACTGTATATTCTTTGATCTTAAGAAAATTTCAAAAGTAT
The DNA here is from genome assembly GCA_019973975.1 of Trichonephila clavata. Lineage (NCBI taxonomy): Eukaryota > Metazoa > Arthropoda > Arachnida > Araneae > Nephilidae > Trichonephila > Trichonephila clavata. The sequence goes on from BMAO01026559.1 coordinate 55,330, forward strand.
ACTTTTATTAGCTATAGCAGTATAACATGTAGTTAATCTTTAATAAATACTGTGTAATTATACATCTGCACATAAGTTAATGCTGAAATTGAATCTAATAAAAATGGTTAACTGTTTTTGTTGCGATAAAGAAGGAAGTATAAATTTTTCATAAAAAATTAAGGATAAATAAAACAAATTTTTTATAATTCAAATATATTTATGCATTTATTGTTTGTCTTACTTTTTATATTTGTATTAGAAATAATGCTGTATTATTTTCTTATGATATAGTTTTGTAAGTTCTGTAAGAAACAATGATTAAAACTTTTGAATCCATTATTTTGGAATACACCATTGTGGAAATACTATTAATATTCCCAAGGGATATTTTATCTTTCATAACGCGTAAACTCTTGCTTAAAACATGTTCAGATTTAATGGATTCAAATAACTAAATATAACAAAAATAATGTTATTTCATTAAAATTCTAAACATCCTGTGCTTTACATATGATTTTATTCTGAAATTATTCTTAGAGTCAAAGATAACTTCATGATTTTTATTCCTGTGCTCATTTTCTTTTGGGGGAGGGGATTTTCATATATCGTCGTATATGGAGAAACTCTTTCTAGTATTTATATTCCTGATAATGTTCTTGATATATATATATATATATATATATATATATATATGTGTGTGTGTGTGTGTGTGTGTGTATAAAATTAAAGTTATCTCCTTTTAAAACAAAATGTCAGTGTTAATCTCTTACTTTTAGGATTTGATTGAAAGCAACGTCTATTTTATCTTTCATTCGTTCTCAGATAAGTTGCAGCGGAAGTAAAAATTATATCAGAACAAATGTCGAAAATACCATGGAACAATTTATATTTCGTTTCATTTCATTATATGAAAGCTCTTTTTGGGTAACTTTCATCTTTAACTTAAGACCTCTAAAACTCTCTTTATCTTAGAATTCTTTGTATGTCTTTGAACATTCTCTCCTCAAAATTTCCAACAAAATATTACTAATTTTGTACTTTAGGATGTATAACTGAGAACTTAAATCTAAACTACACATTCAATTAACTGTCTTTGTCCCATTAAAGACCTAATGAAATAAGAGCAATCCAACTATAGATGGCGTTCTTTCAATCAACTCTGTCTGAGATATTCACAGAAAGTGAACAATTTGAAACTGTCGCTTTACAATTAAAATTAATTTGAACTCCAGTAAACTCAAGTAAAAATCCTTGTCCTTTTACTATCACTACGGATGTACTTAAATTATTGAAGTTCGAGCTATTCGAGAAGAAATCCCCATTCATTCTTTTGGAAAATATATATAACTAATTAAAGAATCCCTGAACAAGTGATAAAGACTTCCTTTAAGCATGCACTAGGTTTGAGGCACAACAAATAAAATTCTGGCGAAACTGTAAGATTATTCGCCCTCCATAATTTGCAAAGGGCAAGCATAGTCTCACGAATTTTGTGTAATGAATGCTTAAAATAGTGTTAATAATTTATATTTGGATGTGTTTTACATTAGTATTATTTTGTGTTGTATTTAGTTTATATTAAAATTGTAATATTCGCAAAACGCTGTTCATTACATTATAATGGCGAAATCTTGGCGATAAAATGTGCATGTTGGCGACAAATGTGATGAATTTGGCAACCATTTTTTGGCGAGTTCATGACCATGTGGATTCTTCTGGAAATTTCTGGATAAATCTACTGCAATCTATAACGTAAGCGGATTTTTCGAGAAAAATTCTTGCAGACTATAAATAGGGAGTCACTCGCCGAAACTGGTGAATATTGTTCTCACCGTTGTAGAGTCAACCGTGATTAGTTATTATTTCGGCTGTTGTATAAGACGAGTGGTGCTTGCGAATACATTACGTATTTGGATTTCTAGACACTAATAGTTTTACCTGAGTGCTGTAGAAGGTGTGAAGAAGAATTTATTAGAATTCTAGAATTTATTTTGCGAATTTCGCAATTGTATCCTGTATTTCTAAGGATTGTTTTTTGTCAATAAATTCCTATCTTTCCTGAAGAACTGTCTTGATCTTTGAAACTGATTGCATAAAACCTGATCTACATAACAATATGAATACCGTGTCTTCAACCAAAGGAAGGGATGTATAAGTTTCCAAATGGAATGCATAGCATTCCTTTTTAGCTTTTTGATTTTCTTAAAATAATTTAAGTAAGTTTTTGTTAAGTATGTATTTTATTACAATATGTTCAAAATTATCTAAAAAATAAATCTAAATAGAGGTATTTTTTTAGTTTTGAAACTTAAAAATTTAGATTTTTCCTCTCATAATTTTCGATTGTATACAACCAAGTAAATCATCATAAGAACAGGAAATGTACACAGTTAGATGAGGGATGTTAGCAGTAACGAAAGGTCAAACAAGTTTTAATAAAAGTCAAAAATCAGTAAGAAGTATATTCAGATATATCTATATAGATGAATAAGCACCCAATAGTTTCAGGTCACTAACCTCTTTTATTTGATTCTTGTTGAGTAGAATAACAGATATACCCGCTTCGGTAGCGAAAAGAAAATGTAATTGGCTTAAATTATTGAAAAAGAAAAATTGAAAGAGTTGCTAATCGTGGTTGTCGATCTCTTCAAGCATCCAGTCAGTTTTTTGGCTCTTGGAATTTCTAAGAAAGCAAGAACGTGAGCACGAATTCACTATATTACCAAATAGTCTATGTTATCACCAGATTGACTTCAAATTTTATTTTGACTCGTAACGGCTTTGTGTTCTTCTTAAGTTTCTTGATTTCGAAAAATGGAAGCTGCCGAGTGAGCTGTGAGAAGCTGTTTTCCATTGACAGAACTTTCCATTTTAAATATGCCTCATAATTAGAGTCTACGGACAAAAATCACAGCTTCAATTCAATGGAAAGAACCAATTTTATCAGCCATATTTGTGAAATTGGCTAAGATATCTTGTCAGAATTACTAGGACTTGATGAAGCATGTGTTAAAGTCCAAGAGTTTTCCAAAACATCCTCTGTAAAAGAGCTCTCTGCTAAACTTTTCTAATAATGCAAGAGATTCAAAGGACGTATCCCTCATTGAACTGCTTTTTCAATAAGACTCTCGTCAATTGGATTTCTTTCGATCTATTGGGGAAAATATAAAACTGTTTTGGATATCACATAGTTTTGAGAGTTCAAAATATTAATATGAACATATGCAGTGCATTTCAATCCCTTTTTATCGAATGCAGAAATCAAATATGAACAGACAATAAATAAAAATATAAATTAAGGATGGGGAATATAATGCCTTTCTAGTTTTCAATCTTACATATTTCGACAAGTATTTTCAATTCTTCATAAACCACTAAATTTAGCTTATAAATATTTTCTAGCTTCTACAATAAAGTGCAAAGACTATTGTATCAGAAAATTTCACTGTTAAGTTTATGTATTTTTTAAATATTATAAAATATGACACACAAAAATAATAACAGTAAATTGGCTCGCTTTAGTTTCCCATAAGGTGAAAGGTGCATTTTTGTATCGAATTAAAGCCAAATAATGCTTAATTCATTTTAAAAATATATATTCTTTAAATATTTTAAAACTCATGAAAATATAAAATTATTATTATTTCTATTAACCCCTTAACTGCCAATTAAAAATTACTAGATTCGCTCCTCAGTGCCACCGTTTTTCTCATAGGCATGCGTATGCGGTGTATTGTGGATAAAGGGAAAAGTACAAAAAAAGCAAATTTTTCTCTGAAATAAGTAAATCCTTTCGCAAACACTGTCTAGGTCATTTTATTGCTTTCCAAACATTTCGCAATAGTTTTGTTGGTAGCAGTGCAATAAAAAGAGTCGTATTTCAGAAAGACTTATAAATACGTCCTGGGCACACTAAACAAGATAGTTGGGTGTGACGTATATCTATGCAAGGACAGTTAAGGGATTAAACATGTTAGAAAATTAAATTTATAGATCTCATTCATAAAGTTGAGTTATACATAATAAATGTCTGCGTAAAAACAATATACTTATAAAATATCATAGCTTTGCAGTCATAAGTTTTTAATTGTGTGGAAAAGTGTAGAAATTTAAACTGGAGAAGATCTGGAGTAGCCTCTCCATATGGAAGGTACACATATGTGTACCCGTGGTATTAACTTCGTATCTTATTAATGGATGAAAATAACAAATTGATATCAAAATGTATTTAGATTTACCACAAGATGGTGATATTTATGTTCTTTCTTGGAGATTTTTAACGCACAAAGTAGCAATGACGAACTCGACTAAAAGCCGAAAAAATGAGATATTTTTTTAAAAATATCTCATTAAAACTTTTGAAATATTTTTTTATTTGATGTAGATAATTTCCAAGAGTTGATAGATCAAAATTATCACACTTTTAATAGCTGTAATACTCTATTAGAAGTAAGCGTAAGGTGCCCAAGAATGCTCCCCCGGTTGTTATTCGGTTCCAGATGCAAATGACATTCAAACTGAAATTTTGCTTAAAATGTTAATTTTTATGACGATGACGTGCTTATTTTACTAATTTATAGTTATGCACTCAATTTTAAGTAAAAGTATATATATCACGAAACATATGGAGTATGTGTATTATCGGTGATACTCAGGACTCATTATTTTTCTAAACTTAACCATCATACCAAAATCATCAGTAACACTCACAGCTATATGATATATTCATTGTGATTCCTTTATTTTAACCTTCAGCGCCAAAATTAATTTCCTACTGAAGAATATCTCCTTTTTTTCTTAGATTTTTATAAATTATAGAATTTATCTTCATTAAAATGAAAGTTTGTGTTCAAATATGTCTACTTTCAAGAAACGCACATTCACATCAATAGACGACGTAGTTCTGTGTTTACATTTGACAATATTTCATTTGTATCAATCAAATCTAATCGTATATATATTTGACATCACTAGTATGTTTTCTGATTTCCTGCCCCTTTTTTCCTTCCGGGAATTCCAGGGTGCCAGATATAATTCCCGGAAATGAAAAAAGTACGAACACCCCATGTTTTCTCAGAAACCAGAGATCCCGATTTCCCGGGAAAGAAATCCTAGCTGCAGTTTATTGGATAAAGATTGATTTTCAAAGGTTGTATTGTATATTGGTCTACCATGTACATAACTCTTATTTCTGCTGAAACAGTCTAATTAAACTGTTTTCTTATTTGGAACACACCACTGACTGCTGCTCAAAAATTCCTAGCAGTTTGAACTTGTAATTAGTTAGCCTCAGTTCTCGTTGATTTTCCATTTAATTCTGTTAGCTAAACACCCACACACATTTGAAGTTCCCCAGTTATAATCTTTATTCTTAAATTTCCTCGAATGTTGGCTAAAAAATTAAAACGCTAAAGTTGGCAGGAGCGCTTTCAAAGTCCTTTTTTTTCAAATGTAAAGCCGATATACGCATGTTTACGCTTAATTAATCTACTATAAAATTGTGTATCTTTGTTTGGATGTAAAAATTTCATCTTTGTTCAATATTTTTTCTGGAGTTCTACTAAATGCGTATTTTTTAAAATTTTCGACACCAGTGTGCATTTTTACGACTTAATAAATACTCAAATAGCATGTCTTTTTTTCACTCACGCTTTACAGCTTTTTAAACCAAAAGAAGTTTTATGAAGTTTTTAGAGATGCAAAAAAAAAAAAAAAAAAAAAAACCGTTATTATATAATAAATTAACGTAAAATCCGGCGTATAAATCGCACTTTAAACACAAAAAATAATATCTAAATTGACGGGTGCGGGTTATACGCCGGGAATAAAAATTATTTCAAAAATAGAAAAATAGATGTGCACAAAAAATAGACGAAATTAAATCTCACAATTAATGTGTAATGAATGTATTTTAAAACACATTTTAAATTAAATCTTTAAAATTTAAGAAAAGCGTGCATAGCAACAAAATATAATCTCAGTAAAAAAAAAAAAAAAAGACTGATTTTATATCGATGTAGTGGAATTTAATTAAAGTTGCGAGTCTAGAATCTAGATTGTGAGTTGACATAAATCTGCGTTATTTTTTAAAACTTTTCATACCTGTCAGCTGTTCAATTAAAACTGAAACTCAGGGATAAAACTGTCATAATATTACATTTTAAAGATTTTTCTAAATTACTTTTTTGTTCTTTTTTTATAAAAGAAACTACTGAATTTTACCTCTAGATTTTTATTATTACTGATTTGCTCTGCTCAATGTTGTAAATGATGTTAGAAAGTTTAAGTCATTGTTGTGTGGGAAGATTTACCTTAAATTGAATTCGAAATATTGATGCAAAAATTAACCAATGCCAATAAATTTGTGCTTGTTTTCTCAATGAAGCACAAAGTGGAGAGATAGACGCCGAAACTATGGGTGCTAATAGTTTGAACCCTGAGTAAAATGTTTCGAAATTTCATTTATATATGCTATAAATTATTCATTGTGTTGTTTTTCAGTGATCATTATGCATACACTCTTTGACTAATTGAAAGTTCAACAATTATTGATATATTCATCTCTTTACAGTAGAGAATATTAACTACATTTCATTAATATATTTATTCACTTATTTATCCTTGGGGAATGGTTATTTTTTTTTGTTGGAATAAATTGGTCGCGAAGAAAATTCCTTTAAAGCTATATTTTAGTTTTGGCAACACGGTGGTAGTATATACCTAAGCTTTCGCACGTAAAATGTTTTTCGATTAAAATAAAACTATTTTATAACTTACAATAATTCTAAGATAAATTTTGGTTTTACTTATCTATGCTTCAGATAGTTTTTATATTAGTTTATTGTAATTTACTTTTCATTTTATGCCTTTGTATAGCTGGATCTATTTTATCTGTTTTATAAAATGTTTGACTTCAACTAATGCTCACGTAGCAATTATTTCTGCTTATTCTTAAAATAGACTCCAATTATTTGTTTTAGATAGAGAATTTTATTTTAAATGTTATTTTTAGTTTATTTTACCTTCCATGTGTTTTTACATGTATTATTATTTGTGTTTGAATCCTGTTTTGGTCCACTGCATTATTTGTCACCAATTTGTCAAATAACTGCCGTTCACCATATTGGAGAATATTTCAATACGAAAGAAAAAAAAAAGATGCTTTGGTACAATTTGCAGCAATTTCTCTTTTTCTACCGCTAAGAGTGTGGTCTAAATTAGGGTTTTTTCGAAACAATTTTTTTTTATGCATTGAAATGTTTTTTCATCAAAACCAGGTTAATTTTATCGGTATTTATTGGTTATAGGGACCATTATGTCAAACACAGTAACACATCGAAAAACATGCCAAGTTCTGTTCGACACTGTATTTGAGGTGAATGTATTTTATGGGACTACAAAGGTCGTCTTAAAAAAGTAGGCCCAAATTTATGGTCCCTTTAATCAAGAAGAATCCTTTTATCTGCTTTAGATAATTTATTTGACTAAAGTTAATGTTGTAATTCACTTTTCAGCTCAATTATGCTTCATGTATATTGTGTGTGATTATTATCTCATAAACTGCACCGTTGGGATTCAATTGTTATCCAAATTGATTATTTAGATGACTATATGGTTTTCTTAGTTTATTTATATTAATTAAAATGAAGAGTTTATAGAGGTACAGTAGAGTGTAAAGAAGGAAAGGACCAGTCGGGCAAAATTTAGTACGCTGAAGTCATGGATGATGCTGATAATGGACAACTGGAATACAATTTTTTAAAAATTTACTTTAGAGTTTTCTAAAATTTAATGTTGAAATAATTTTCGTTTATTTTTCTTCATAGCTCTTACAAAAATAGTTATCGAATTATGATTATTACACTATATTTGAGACTCAAATTTATGAATAAAGACTGATTTCGTCAGAAGCAGCCTGATAACTAATTAGCCAATTTTTAGTGATTTTTGAAAAATGGCATTAAAACGAATCAAAATGCGGTATTTATTTTTGTTTTCAAAGCTTTTTATCCTGAAATCCATCAATACAAACGTCTCGGAGCTTATACGCTATGCTGAATGAAAATTTCACTTTTCAGGGGGAGAGGAAAGGGATTATAAACTAGTTCACTTTATACAAGTTTTTTATTACATAATCAGCAAATAAGTTTTTGCATTTTTTTGTCTTGACAGAGGGTGAAAAAGCATTTCGCATGGTCTTGAAGTTACATTATTTTACTTAACATTATGAAATATTTTGGACGTTTTTCGTATTACCCTCACCAGACTCAGGACACACCACCTGAGAGGGATGAAAATCCACGAAGATGGAATATATGAACGCACCTGAGTGCAGGAATTGCCCTGGCACAGAAATGACCCCTGACCACCTGTTCTAGCGGTTTTGTAGCGAATTAGTGTCTATCCTTAGGACATCTGTATTCAAACAACTGTCTCCGCATTGTCGCCGGGGTATATAGGACATCCGGTCCTATATGAAAATAACTTTCCATTTCGAACAAGACGACAACCAACTAACCCTTTGTTCTTAACATAACTGCGATTCTTCTTTGAACGAATCATCGCAATAAAAGTATTTCAAAGTTCATTGATTCCCAGTAAATTTCTAATTTTTAAGATTAGGAATAGGTACCTGTAGTAAATGCACTTTTTCCTTGTTCTTTTATCGGATCATTCTTCAGATGTGCATCATTTGTGTGTGAAAAACTTCAAGAAAGCCTTACTTTTTTATTTTGTGTATGTGGTTTGCTTTGTAACATTTTACTTTCTACAAATAAACATATTCTCATGCCATTGGCTATTGACACAGGATTTAAGCAGATTTAAATTTTTATTATTGGCAGTAAAATATTAATGAACAACAAGTTTTACAAATAAACTTTAAGGAAATTAAATACACTAAACAGGGAAGAAAAATGAATCATCGTAAACAATTTAGAGATAACCTTTCTCCTGTGCTGACAATGATGGAAGCCACATGCCTTATTCAGATGCTTTGAGAAGTTTTTTATACTATAATAATGATAATAATGAAATTTTTTTAAAATTTTAAAACATGTGTCAGAAAGCATTAGGTATAGCTGTTATGGACTCATCTTGTTACCTTCCACCACTCTGAGCTGGAAAAGTGGAATAATCCTTTGGTGTGCTCTTTTTCGTTCGATTGGATTAGAATGAATAAATGAATCATATTATGTTGGTGAAAATCGTTGGACTTTATTTCACATTTAAAATAACTATTTCGTAAGCTATGGATACCAGTACAAATTTGGCTTATCATATTGAAGTTTATTAAAAAATCAAAACCTATGGATTTGTGCATTTAAAATTTACATAGAATTTTTTTAGTCGTGCTTTGAATGCATAATGGCGAAAGGCAAAAATAATAGCTGCTGAAGGGAAGTTCTCAGACATTGAAAAGCAAGTTGCTGCATTAATAGCGTTTGTGGACACTTTCATTGAATACGACAAATAAGTACTGTCGTTTAAATTAATTCAGTCTGAAAGACTTTGAATTTGTGAATGAAGACATTTTTGCGTCTCTTTCAGCTAGACAGCTTAAAAATTTTGATACTTAAAATACTACTGGAAATTAGCATATTGAGAAATTCGAGGTAAAACTCAAATCTTTGAATTTAAAAAGTAGTAAAAATAGAAATGCAATGGGGTAAAATGTTGTGTCTAATGTCATAAAATCACGCCCTAGACTACCAGAATTATCGCTTCCACAGTTTTATGGTGATATTGGAACATGGCTTATTTTTAAAGGGAAACTTAAAGAAACAACTTAAAATTATGGTTTAAATGATAAATAAAAATTGCAGTATGTACTGTAGCGTTTAATGGGAATGACAAAAAATGTTCAGATTGTGGAATGCACAAACGATTCGTTATTTCTGGCTCTAAGCAGAAGCTCTAGAACAATTGATAAATTATAAACAATGCTTTATTGATGTTGAAACATGAAAAATTTAGAACTGGTTCACATGTTAATTTAAGAAATTTGGTTGGCAATCGTACAAAACATTTTAGAGCATAAACTTGCTGAAAACTGAACATTATACATTCTCAGAATTAATGTTGATTCAATAAGTGATGTAGGTTTTGGATACAGAGACAAAGTGTCCTTTCAAAATGACTTTGGAGAGTACACACATTCTTAAGTGGGATTAATTGTTGGCTCTTTTATATAAGTATTCATTTTTAGAAATCTTGCCACCCTCAGGGACAAGAAGTAAATAAGATTTTTAAGACCTTCCATGTCACAAAGGTTTCATGTTGAATATAAATACAAATGTGAACAAAAAATGTAAGCTTTGTTCCTTGACCCATAACCTGTATAACTGTAATAAATTTAAAAGAATGCCTGAAAGAAACAGATATATGATACTCACAAATCTTTGAATTTACGTCTAAAATGCTTGAACCCAAAACATAGGGTATCCCAATGTAAATCTATGCGTTTTTTTCTTTTGATAAAAAAATAATCACCATTAGTTACTATATTTAACTTTACTCAGTGGCGCAATAGCCCATAAAGGCCAATGCTTACTGTGCCTATTCTCACTATACGTGACCTTGGGCCTTGAGGTGCATGAACAAATGTTCCAGCCAGGTGGTCAGTCAGGCGCGAAACCCCCTACGTTAAGTTTCCAGACAAGCTTGGTACTCATTTATCGACCCACTGAAAGGCTGAATGGACCTTGCCCAGCCTGAAATTTGAACCCCGGACTTACGACGTTGAAGCGTGAGACGCTACCACTCAGCAACTGGGCTTAGTTGCTATATTTTACTAAGGGCAAAAAAGGCAAGGAATGCAACACTTTGAGTCATCCCAGGCAAACACTAGGCGAGAAAAATATGCTTTCGAAATGGTTTGTTCTCAAAAGACTGGCATTAGAATAAAAGCAAAGTAAAACTGGTCGGGAATCTTTTAATATTTCGACTGCTCAAACCAACATTGTACAAGGTCAGGTGACAGATATTTCGGGAGTGGACATAAAAATGACAGAAACATAAAAATGACATTTTATTGACTTATAATATTTATGTTAAAAGTTCTGTTGTGGAAAAGTTCCTTTATGCGTTTTCGCAGACAGCGGGTCGCCAGTTGCGCTATTGAAGTCGAACATGTCGTATAATATGTCTGTCTCTGGTTTGGGTGGTTCAAATCTTAATAGAAAATTAAAGGTCGAAATGGTAATTTCAAAAGGTTTTGCATCATATACAGGCTTTGCGAATTTTCATGTTGTTCTCAAATTACAAATATGTACCTGTTAATTCCCTTGTAATTTCACATATTGTGTTCCCAAAAAATGCATATCTAGCTGACCCCACTTGTAATGTAAGTAATTCTATCAACGTCTTATCAGCAGATATTTTCTTTGAAATTTTGAAAGATGGCAAATACAAATTATGTAGTGGTAACTTGATTTTGCAAAATACTCAGTTTGGCTGTATAATTCATGGTAACACCTCGCGTTTTTCAAGTGGCTCATTGCATTGTACTTTGATCACAAGAAATTTTAAAAGTATAAATGACACTTTAAAATGGTTTTGGGAAGTGAAAGGAATTATATCCACCAACTTCGTTAGTGACAAATTTGTGACGGACCTGTACGGTTCTTTACTAATCATCTACATATTTCTTTTAAATTTTATTTATTTCAACCAATCTCCACCGGGAGCCAAAGCGTAATTTATGCAAATGAGATATTTTATATAAGTTCAGGTTTCGCGAGTTAATGGAGGATGAAATGAAATGAGTAATAGTTGTCAAGTGAAGAAGTAGATTTTGTAAAGTAAAGTGAATCGAAGCTTCGGGAATCCAACTCACAGTTGTTGATAAAATTAGACCGTAGAAAAGCTACGGGAAAAACTGAAGATAGAAGTCGTATATTAAAGATGGAATTCTAGCCTTGATCCGATCCAATCAAGATCCAAGGGACCTACAAGACGAACCTGCCGTAGTTTAAGAAATCAGGTTAGTGACTTAAGAATTGTAATTATGTATACGTGTGTAGCTGTAATTGTACGCGCTTATCTTTCGTTGATTCAGTTTAGATTTCGTAGTTCCGCAATTAGTGATCCCATCTCATTCTCCACTGTGTTTTATTGTTCTTAAAATTGAATAGTGTTTATGTAATCTCCTTAATTAAGAGATCAATAAATATAGTGATTTATTAAGATGTCTATGGAATTCCTTAACCCACCTACACGTTCCGAACCTAATAATACTGGAAGGGGAGTTGATAATCTTAGGCGAGGTTATATTACACGACAAATTTAAGAAATACGATGAACATTTTTTTGAAAACTACGATTGTAGTGACATTGAAAAACGTTTTTACGTTAAGATGCTATGAAAGACATTGAAATTGAGCTGGAACACTCAAAGTCTACCGCTATTCGAAGATTAAACCCTTGCACACAAGACTACGCTTTCTAGTTTCCCCAGAAAACCAAGATTTCTGGGAATTTGGATTTCTGAGGATACTGATATCTTGACATTATAACGAACATCTTACTTTTCCTTTTGACTCTGACTAAGGTGCATGTCCGTTCGTGTTTTGTTTTTCTTTCTAAATTTTGTATAACTTTTTTTTCATTTTTGTTACCAATATGTCAAGAAAACATGGATTTTCACGAGAGTGATACTAAATGAGAATATTTCCTGTAAACCAAAGAATTCGACAATCTCCCTGATACGGATTTATTTATTTATGACGAGGAAGATGAAGAGAAGAAGCAAAAATGACATTACACACATATAACGCACGTGGCAAAGCTTTTTGTTCCTAGAGACATTTCGAGCAATTTCACAAAAATTTGTAATTTTAATTCTAATTTTGCTATTTTTAAAATTTTGTAATAAAGTCATTTTGTAACAACATATTTGTAATTTTATACAATTCCAATAAAGTGAAATCATCTCTATTATTTATCCCGCGCTGGTTACTGGTTGAACATCTAAATAAACCTTGTATCCACATGGCGTTACAATGGACTTTTGCCCTATACATGACATGCATCTACCAGTTGTTTTATAAATATGTTGATTTTCTACAAGAATATGAGGATCTTGATCACATGCAACTAGTGAAAGATGAGGAGCCAGGCCTACATTATTATATTCCTCACCATGCTATGATTCGCCTTGAGATTAAAACGACTAAGCTAAGAGACGTGTTTGATGCGTCATGCAAAAGAAGCAAAGGGAAATCTTTGAATGAAATTTTGCTGAAAGAAGGCAGTGTTCAAACTGATTTGTTTGACATTCTTTTAAGATTTAAAAAAATATCTCATGGATTTTTCTCGAATGACATAACGATATTTCATCAAGTAAATATACATGAGTATCAACAAGATAATCTCCCTTTTTCTGTACTTTTCTTTTTTGTGTTGTTTTTCATCTGATTGGATTGGAATGAATAAAAGTGTCATATTATGTGTGTGTTGGTGGGATCATTTAAAATTTATCCCACATTTAAAATAATTATTTTATGGAATATCGGCACCTGTGTTTGTATAATAGGAATAAACGTAAACTTAATTATAATCAGCATTATTAAAATTGTGAGAATTTTAGGAGAATATATTAGTTGACAAAGGTTTAAAGTTGGATTAATTGAGAAACGTATTGCATTATTGCTGCAAAAGTACCAAGATAATCAAGTCCTCTAATTATGAAAATTATAAAAGGTAGAAACTAAAGCAATGATGAAGTCCATGAATATGTTTATATACATGTAGGAATGCTAATCCACATACTCAGTTAAAGCATGCAATCAAGTTGGACAAGCATAGTTAGGTAATTTGAACTCGTATCAACATATATACAATGTACAGAAATAAAAATAATGCTAACTATTTTCACATTATGCGAATCTTCTTACAGCGGAGATAACGAATTGTAACGCTGCATATATGCCATGAATGATTGGTGGCGCCACATACGTAAGATACATATATTGTTCTTCAGTTGACGTGATTCAAGTTTAAAATTTACATTGAGATTTAACTATTTTTAACAAAAATATTTCTGGATTAAGGTAAAGCTAGCCTAAACTTTTTAACAAAACAATTTCGTTTTAAGGACCTAATCTCTTCCATAAAAATTATTATTCAATCAAAAATGTTTCATTTTATTTACTAAAAAATTATTTAATAAAGGCAAACTTTTACATTATTTTTTGCAAAATGTTCAGCTAGCTACAATCTCATGTCGCTAATTGTTTATTTTACATTCACATAATTTTTGTTAATATTTTTTTAAGATTTTGATTCAGAAAACCTGAAAGATATGACAAACGTATATACAGTGGTGGCAAAAAGTCCTGAACACACTAATTTTTTAGTGTAATTTTTGTGTTTGACTTCCTTTTTCGTTGTGAAATTATCGCACTATCTTAAATATTGTAATTGATTTTAATGTATTGTTTATGCTGATTTCAAATCTACTACTAGTTTCTTAATGACTAAAATATTTTTTGTAGTAAAGCTGCCCGAACACAATAATGTGAAATATGTGCAGAATAAAACAATATAGAATAACATAATATGCAAAGAAAACTAACACGAAAATTGACAAATACGGTATATTTAATAAGCATTTTGAAAATTACATTCTTGTCATATGTTAGAAAATTAATATTTTATGGGCCAGCCGTTTGCTTTAATTACGGCTCTACAACTTTTTGGCATGGAATGCACAAATTTCAAAAGAAGACCTTTCGTGACAATATGGTAGAAGGAAAATATTAAAGCTTCAATTAATTCACGTTTGTTTGAAGGTTTTTTCTTTGAAATTTCATAACCAATTTTAAACCATAAGTTCTCTATCGGATTAAGGTCGGGAGACTGTCCTGGCCAGTTCATTCTATTCACAGTATGGTCTCTCAACCATTTCTGTACTACCTTTGCACGATGACAAGGGGCATTATCGTCCTGAAAAATCCATGACTGATTCCCAAAAAGATCTCTCGCAATTGGTAGCAATTTATTTTGTAGTATTTCAATGTAATCCATGGCTTTCACTGTTCCGCTAACGATGTGAAGTCTTCCAACTCCATGAGAAGACATGCAACCCCACACCATCACTTTTGTCGGGTACTTTACTGTGGGCTTCAGACACTGAGGGCTGAATTCCTCATGAGTGCGTCGTCTTACATAGGCACTACTTTGGTTGCCAGAAATACAAAACTGACTCCTCGTCACTAAATATTACCTTTTCCCAGTCCTTAATAGTCCATAATGAATGTTCCCTTTCCCACGTCAATCGCCTCTTGCGTTGAAATTCAGTCAGAAATGGTTTTGGGCGTGCTTTACAGCCACGTAACCCAATTTCCAGCAGTCTTCCTCTAACAGTTTTTAGGCACACACTCACATTTGATGTCAAAGTCCATTGTTTCAAAATTTGCGAGGAACTAAGCTTTCTGTTTGAAAGTGAAATTCTGTGCAATAACCTGTCTTCACGTAAAGATGTTTTTCTGGGTCATCCTGATCGCCCCCTGTCCGCAATAAAATTTGTTCCAGAAAATCTTTTCAAAGTTCTCACAACAGTAGCAAGTCCACATGGTACTTTAGCAGCGATTTGGCGCATAGAATAACCTTCTTCCTTCAAATGTATTATTTTGTACCTTTTATTCTCAGGCAGATATGAAAATTTAGCCATAATTCCAACATTTTCCACAAACGCACTTCAAATTGCTTTCAATACACTATTTTTCACAAGCACACAACTGCATTCAATACAATAAACCACGTTTCACCTTTTTCTTTCAACCCTTTACCGCTACTGCTCTCTGATTGGTTGAAATAACGGAGCATTTCATTGGTGGAAAACACACTCACTCATTCTTGCAGTGACCTTGTGCTTTCTTGTCAAGGTTTTTCAACATATCAATGAAACTATTTACTTTAGATGAAATCTACAAGCAGATTTGAAATCAGCATGAAAAAATAAATTAAAATCAATAACAATATTTAAGATAGTGCGATAATTTCACAACAAAAAAATGAAGTCAAACACATAAATTACGCTAAAAAATGAGTGTGTTCAGGACTTTTTGCCATCACTGTATGTCGGTATCTTAGAAGAAAAAAATGAACAATTTTAATGAAAAATAATTGACTTAATATTGCAAAAATTACAATGGCTTCCCTTTTTCGTGGCTTCTCTTTCTTGATAATACAATTAAATCATTTGCAGTAGGTAATAATATTTTTAAAATTTTTTACTGACTTTTAATTATTTTTTGAGCTTAAATAAATTTTTACTTTTTATTTGATTTCATATAAATACGCTTTATAAATAAATTTATAAATACGGAAAACTTGCATTCACTTTTTTCATATTGCATTCAATTTTCATATGATTTTAAGAAAGGGAAGAATAATTCTAAATTAAAAGAAAATATATCTTTAACATTGAATTTTTAAACAAATATCTTGTAACCCAGACAAGTAAATAATAATAAATTTTGTATAAAAAGTATTTCGTAACAAGTTCATAATTCTACTGCCTAAAATGTGAATAGTATCAAGTAAAAGAATGAACTTATTAAAAAAATATTTAAATTATCTGATAACTTTTAAATGCTAATAATAGCGTGCAATTTTTATTTCAATAAAAAGAAATGGCACTTTTACAGTAGAAAAAAAACCCATAATCAGTCCAATGAAACATTTATTTTTAGTATAATCTTTACAAATATTCAATATCTGAAAAATTACAGGTTAAAAAAGGAAGAATATAAATGATTTACCATTTTAATGAGTTACTTTTTAGTTAATAGGGCAAAATGTATGAATACAAATGAAAAACCAAATAAAAGAAAAAAAATAATTACTTTCTTAAAATGCACCAATAAAATACCAAACACATTGTAACCATCAACTAAAAAGTTAAATGATATCAAAAGGTACCAAAGGAGTGACAAGGGATCTAACAACAAGAACAAATATGGGAAGTAAATAAAAAAGCAAAAGGCAAAATAAGTGTGCGAGCAAAGAGATATAGAAAGGAATTTAAAGAAAAAAAAAGATTTGATAAAGAGGCCTGATACCCTCGAACAGTCAAACAGCAACCATTAGTTTTAAAAAGCTATCGATATTTTGCTTAAGAGAGTAGTAACTTTACAAGGAAATAAATAAAATGTAAAAGAAAATTTTAAGAAATGAAAGAGGAAAGAGGATGGGAAAAAATTACAAAAGAAAGGTTTTTAAGCAAGTGTTTTTTTGTCTGTATACATTTTTTCGGAAAGAGAAGTTGTTAAAAATGAAAAGGAGATGAAGGAAAAAAAAATGTTTTCTTTGCTTTTTACCATCTTAAAATATCGGATATCGTGGATTTCCTTTCAAACTTTTTGTGTCATATATATATATATATATACCATTTTTCTACTTTTATTTTCCTTTATGTAGCCATATTTTCTCCTAGCTTTAAGCTTTTCCACTGCCACGAATTATTAGCTTTGAAGCACGAGATATGTTGCATGTTTTTATTCAAACATGAGCCTTTTTTATGTTTCTGTTAACTTAATGGCATTTCCTTCCTCAAAACCAAGGAAATTGATATTTGACTTTTCTTTACTATTTGTGTTTTTTTTAAATTAAAATTATATATACATTTAAGGATCCAAATAAGTTTAAATAAAAATTTATTTTGAGTTCCTTTCACTGTATTCTTCGTTTATGTAATAGAAATTGCTGCAAATTATGCAAAAGATGTTTGAAATTATAAAGGTTAGCCTCAATTTCAATTAGCTTAGCTGAAATGTTGGTGGAGAGACACACTATAGATAGATTAAGAACTAAAATGTGTTTTTAAAAACTAAGTATTATAATTTTAAGTTTGAAGAGCAAATCTCATATTCAAGTAATCATTAATAACACACATAATTGAAAACAAGGTATTCAACAAATTAGAAATTTACGTTATATTTATATTAAAGAAATGTGTACACGTGTTATTCTGCTTTAGGTGGGATTATAGTTAGCTGTAGTTTCACCACAGGAAAATCTAGAACTAAATAATAACAATGTCTTCTTCCAATCATTGTCTTAAATAACAAAGTATATTAAATTTTAAAATAGAATAATTTCAGTTTTTTTCATATTTACGTAACTTAACTAAAAAGGAACGTATGTTCATTAGATAAAGCTAAGTATTAGAATGGAAATAATTCATACGTATTATGAACTTACGATTATCGCACTTATGGATTATTTTTAAAAGTAGTATTCAGTAGAAGTTACAATGTCATTTTCATATTTTGTTCCTATGTTCTACTGTAGTTGAATTAAACTTAAGATACAAAATGCTTAGGTCAAATAATATTTATTGAGATTTTTAACAAGCTTGTGTGTGAGTATGTTTCGAGATATTTTAGATAAATATATTGACACTATTTAGATGAGGAGTGGGCATACTTTTCCAGTGTACGGGCTATTTATAAAGTTTTTATGGTGTTGGCGTAGATGGTAGCCATTTTGTATTAAAATTATATATTTTCTTTTCTTAACACCTGCTTTCGACATTGTATCAATCAACCGAATCATCAAGCGTTCACTCGGGTGCATCAACACCTGGCGAAACATGAATCTTTCAGAGCCCCGATTGGTGACAGACCCGTTAATTCTGAAATGGACCTGGTGGCATGAATATCCATCGCTGCTGTTACGATCCGTGAAACACCCGGTATTTTCGAACCTGTCCACCAATCCTTGTCACGTCGGTGTCGTGCGTGGATACATGTCAATGACAGCAATTTCAAACACCTCCTGGGATGCTTTAATTCTATGTTTTGAATTTATTATCATTTTTTGTTTTTGTAATAAAGTGTTTCACACTACATTCTGCATTGTGGCTTTATGGTTTTTGTGTTTTTTGAACTCGTTAGGGTTAAGTTTCCACCCATGCTTTTCTATGTAATTAGGGCTCCTTAGGATGTTCTATACCTCCCCTTAAAGTTTGTACATGGCATTCGGGGACACTCTGTATATATTCAATGCAGCGAGCACAAAGCATACTTGAAACGCTGATTCTGAAACCACTTATGCTCTTAACTTGTTCGTTACCACGTCAACGCAAGACATAAGATCAACACAAGAACTAATCTCGTGGAAGCGCAGGTTGTGGGATGTTGTCTCAATAACCAATCCTACGCAATCGCGGAAAGAGCTTGTCACTCTCATTTATTCTCGTCTTCAGTCTACGTGTGTGGGTATAAAATCCTTCATCCTCATTGTAGTGAGCGCCTTTTACCCTGACAGGGGCAGTGAAGATGTTAAGCGTCAATGTGAGCTTCTAATTAAGCTACATGTGTCGTCTATACATCTATCGAATCATTTGCTTAAGTAAACACTGTCACATGGATTGTGAAAAGCCGATGCTCCAGTCTAGCCTGAATCGGTGTTCCATAAATATGGTTCTGTTAGTTTGCTGTCTTAGGTCTTATAGTAAATATGGTCACCCCAAAATGTCTTGGTGATCCACCAATCGATCGTTATCGACTTAATGTGCCCATCCTTGATTTACACTTTACTCTTCTTCTGATTATTACGAGGAGACAGTGGCGCACACAAAGGGGGTGTCCTAGGGGTCCGGACACCCCCCCCTTCAAAGTCCTTGAGTTTTTTCGATTGATGATAATCCTATTTATATATAACGTAAAATTTAATTAAGTACTTGTAATTAACAATTTATTTTAATAATTAATGCTAATTATTAATTCAATAATTTATTTCTCAATACTTTTTTTGTTAACTAAATCAGAAGAATCAATTAGTGTTGACTTGATTTATGATACGAGTTTGACCTTGACACCCCTCTTGAAAACTTTTTGAGAGTGCTACTGCTAGGAGATTACCACGAATTTTGCGCTCTTATTACAACTTTTGTGTAAAATGGTTCCTAAACTTTTTTATTCATCACACTTCTTTTACTCTAAAATTATAGTTTGTGGACACTTTTTCAGGAGAACTGACCATCTCTCGAACCTCTTTTGTTATAAATGCATGCTAGATTTATGCATAAGTATTTTGAAATTATGGAGGAAACTTGTGTGTGTTAGAGTTTATTCAAAATAATAAAAATACACATTTCTATAATAATGGATATTTTTATTTTAACATATTAGATAATGATGAAATTAGCTTAGAAATTAACATTGCATAAAAATTTTTTTAACATTTTAAACTATCATTTTTCTGATAAATATAACAATTGGTAAGAAATTTATTTAAAGTACTTAATTCACAATGCAGTGGGAGAGTACTTATTTTTTTAAATTTGAATACCAAAACTAAACTGTGATGAAATATTATGGATGAAAAAGTTTATTTATTTTATAATCATTATATAAATTAATACCGAGAGAAAGTCTAATAATAAGTCCAATCGATTACTACAAAAAATAAAGATATGTAATTTGTTTTTATTTTCTCCTTTACGCTTATAGACGTCTCTGTATCTTTTTAAGTTTAAACAGAGATATGCCTCTATTTAACAATTTAAACTAAGAATATCGCAATAATTAGATTATCACTGAAATTTTCAACAGAATGTAAGAATAAATCATAACGATAATAATTACGAGTTAAAAATAATTTTTAAGTCCTTCAATACGAATTATAATACAGTGTTTACAGTTTTAAAATTTTTGCTTCAGCATATAAAAATATGTTAAATGTCGAATATTTAAATGTGGTTGTTATTTTAAAAATATAATTCTGACACATGCATTAAGGAAAATATCGCTTTTTAATCGCAGTTTTTAAAAATATTTTTTAGTATTAAAATATATATCTTTTTGTAATATATATATTTTATTTTTAGATATTTTTTTTCCCATTTATAACATTTTTTTCTAGAACTTGTACAAGGTATTAGCATTTATTAATTTGACTAATAAAGAACATGATGGATGTAATTTTTCATATATGTAATTATGTTCCTATGTCGAAATATTAGTTCACATAGTAAGAGTTTTCAAACAGTAGCTGGATTGTCAATATATTTTTCAATTTAAATTCTTACTCTATTTCCATAATAAATGCCTTTTTACATGACATTAATAGCATAGTCAGTTAATAGTTTAATATTTAAATGAGTTTTACGTTGTAAAAGTAAAGCAAATTAGAAATTTTAATACTTTTTAAATTTGTTCTTATTGGTATTTTCTTGGTCTATGTTGCTAAAATTCCATCTCAACAAGCAAATTCTGAAGTAGATAATTTCTCCCTACGTGATTTTTATGAGAATATTTTACTATTTGTGTTCAAAATACTCTGAAAATAATGAATTTCTAATTAAATTAAATGCAATTTTCAGTAGGGAGATTGGCATAAATACTAAGAAAAAAATTCACCAAATAGTAAATTTGTTTTGTTTAATGTTTATTAAGTAATGGTAGGAATAAAGTTTAGTTCCAATATTCTTCGAAGGAAAATGACGCTACTTTTAGTACTGGGGGTGGTTTCCATCAGAGGACCGATTTCCTGTAAGGGAACTAACTAATAACTCCCCGATGATCATGTACTTTAGCGTCGGAAATTACCCAGGACACGGCGATACTGACGGTTAGATTCAAGAACAAGCCTACCTTTGACCTTTTATACAACCTACAGAGAAGGGACCTATGTAGTTCACTTACTTATCTCCGCCTTCAAAGCCCACCGCACGTGAGGTGACAAGGACCACTGGACAAATAGTAATCTTAACTACATCCAAACAGAAGTGATTCTGCATCACGTGATGCTTTTGAAGGTGGGGCATATTCCACTTTTGGAGACACGAAAAGTTAAAACCCGTAGACACTCTACGACGCCCGAAGACGCTCGGACACACTCAGAAGACTATCGGACCTTTCATGTATTTTGAATAATGAGCAACAGGCCATCCTAACGCATGTTTCACATCAGTGACCCAGACTTAACAACACTTCCCAATGGGGCACCTCATCAGTGGTGTGGTTTTCCAAACTTAAGAAAAGAAATTTATTCTTCTTCTTCTTATTATTATTATTGCTTGCTCCTTACTGCTAGTCTGAGACTTGATTGGGTACAATAATGTTTGCTTGCTTATTCTTCGGGATTTCAGATTTTGTGAATAATTTACTTCGGAGCAATTTAAATTCATTACTTAAATAAGGTTTTGATAAAACTTTTTTCTTTGGAAGTTCTAAGACTTCTTTTTGCTCTCATAGTTGGATATGAATTTCTTATTAGTTTATAAATTTAGTCCAATGCTTTATAAATGAAAAATAATTCAAAAATAAAATGCATAGTTTTTATTTTGGTAACTTAAAGAATTTATGTAATGACCTACATGTAAATTAATCAATATAAAATCCTTAAGCAAATGTGGCATTAAATAAAAGCATTTGTTTGGTAAAAATTTGTAATAATTGCTATAAACCAAATATGTTTTTCGAGAATTTTTTGCTTATGAATTAATTATGTTTGATGGCTTTTAGGTTGAAAAGTTAAGAGACAAAACGTTTTACAGTATCAAATACAATCTTTCGAATAATTAACTAATTTTTTAAAATTACAACTTTAAAAAAATAATACAGCTTTTTTTAAAAAATAAAACATTAAAAAAATTATTTAATATTTTAAATTGTTATTTTTGTAATGCCTTAAAATTGAAACAAATGTTTTGAAAGATGCTTAAGATCCCAGAAGAAATACTTTCACATGCATAAAATATTATTCTTCAAGGAAACATTTAGAGAACTAATGTTTCCACAAAAGAAAATTGAAAACAAATAAATCTAAAGGAAAGCAGAATAGAAAAGAAAAGCAACAGTTCAATTTCAAAACTAAGTATTAATATACAATTTGGAAATATATACTCCGAAAGACATTTAAAATATAAGAAAATAAAATTTAGTACTGAATATGATTATTATTTTTGGGCTTAGAATATTATAGGTTCTGAAAGAACCAGTAGGTTAACTAGATAATGGCTGATAAAACTATTTTTGATAAATTTAATTTTTATTTTAGTTTAAAATATACGTTAGATTCACGAAAAATGCGACAGAAAAATGAAATTCATTTTTAATTTAACAAAATAAAGCACATAATTTTTTTAATCTATAAAATTGACTTTGACAAATTGAGCGATTTCATTTTTATTGAAAATAGTTAATCATTGATAGTTGTTATGTAATGTAGCTTGAAAATAAGGAGCTAAGAAAAATACAGCTAGTTAACAATTGATTGTAAAATAATAAGGTTTTCATTTTATTGGAGAATAATTCACTTACACTTTCAGAAGATAGTTAACATTTTATATGTCATGATATAATTAATGTATCCATAACTAGGAAGTTTGGAGAAAATATGTATTACATGACTGTCCTTTTAAATAAATGAAATAACATAAATTACGGACTTGGCAAAAAGTTATTTTTAAATATGAAAAAAAGAAACTTATTTTTTTGACAGACATTTCTCAAATTTTCTTTTAATGCACGTCTTTTGTATCTAAAAAAATTTAGATATTAAAATGTTTCTTTTTTTCTCACTGGTGTTAAGATATATTTAACACATATACATATTTATCATATAAGTATTCATTATTTATTTAATTTTTTTTCTTAAATCCATTACAAAAATATTTTCGACGTTTTTCTATTATATTTCTTTTTTACTTCCAAGTTTCAGAGAAGGGTCTCAGTGACCAGAAAAAATATTTTGCTGAGGTAGTCAACCCATTATTTCGGTTTATAGTTTCTCTCTCAGTAGTAACTTGGAATTAGGTGACAGTCGCTTCATTTTCTCTTGCTACGTAACATAATTCGCCATAACCTCTTTCTTATTACTTTTGCAACAGAAATGTTTCTTTTATAATAGGGATTTGTAGCATTTCGTTTTCTGATTTGGCATTTAAATCTAAAACTTTTAAAGAGCAATAATCGTTTGTAAAGACTACTATGTTTTGACTTTAAACATTATTTACAGTACTGTAACAACAATTAGTATTTGATTACATATATTTGGAAAGTAAATAAGTATTCTCGTTTTGAAGCGAGTAAAAAGTCAATGTATTAAATACATAAATTGTTAACTATACTTTTAAAAATTAATTTAATAAAAAGAAAATCAGTTCTGAAATAAAACTGAATTAATACTAAAAGGAAAATTAAGTTAGTTTAAAAAAGTGGATTTAGGGAGTAATTAATTTTTTGAATAAGTTCAATATATACAGCAATGACTTTATTTTAAAAATATGAAGGTCAATATTACTTTAAGACTTTTTAATTAATAGCACCGACAAAAGAGTTTCTAAATTTAACGCATAAAATATCCAAAGACGTCAGCATTATCCTTCACAAGATTAATTGAGTTATAAAAAATATCACTATCTTTAATACTTATTTCCAACGATAAATTCGCTGGTAATATTTCACTTGTTCAATATTCATTTTAAATACAGATATTTAAATAACGTACAGTTGAATTTTAAGTGCACTTCTTATATAGCTGAAAAACAATGGATGGTTTCAAACGATTGGGACCATTAAGTATTAGCAAGAATTTTTAGCGGAAATGACAGAGAAATTTTTGCAAAAACATTTAAAATACTTGTTTAAATAAAAAAAATCCAATGGACTAGTTCCCTTTAGAAATTTATTTCACATTTACCTGTATTGTAAATTTTAAATTAAGCTTTTTTATATTTTAATTAATTGAGTACTTCATTGTGAAAGTAGAGTCATTTCCAAATTATATTGGTCAATAATTTTCCTGAAAGGATTAATTGTAATTGTCTAGATAAAAAATCTTCAATCCCTTGATTGATTTTTTAGTGTTATTTTATTTAATAAAAAGTAACAGTTGCATTTATATAAAAATTGAGAAAAAATAACGTCACATTTCAATTATCATATTTTAAAAATTAAACAGACCCAACATTATTTTAAAAATATATTAAGTAGATTTAAAAGGGCAGCGGCTGAATTTAACGTTATCTAATTAATTACAAGGGGTGATCAAATGAAAAGGTACGAAACGACATAAAAATGAAACAGTTAAATATTTGCATATTCCGCCAAGGGAGAATGTAGCGACACATCTCCGGATGCCATTGAAGACTCTGACTGGGATCGGATCATGCGCGGGTGGCCGCATGCGCAGGAGAGAGCAAAGGCTCTTATAAAAAGCGGCGTCCAAATGATGCGAGCACAGAATTACTCGAGCACAAAAAAAGCATTAACTCCGATGTGTACTGTGAGACACTCCGACGCCTACGCAGGTCCATCAAGAACAAAAGACCGGGGCTGCTCACGGAGGGTGTGGTTCTGCTCCATGATAACGCGCGTCCACACGTCTTCAGAGTCACACAAATGGAACTGGACAAGTTCCAGTGGGAGACGTTGGACCATCCGTCCTACAGTCCGGACATGCCACCCTTCGATTTCCATGTGTTTGGTCCACAGAAGAAACACCTGAAAGGAAAGCGCTTCAACTCGGACGACGTACTCAAGGACACTGTGAAGGACTGGGTCTCGTCACAGCCACAGGAATTCTGGGAACAAGGAATCCTGCGGCTTGTTCATCAGTGGGATCGTTGTGCTCAGGCCTATGGTGTATATTTTGAATAAAGTCTATATTTGTACCCACCGTGTCGTTTCGTACCTTTTCATTTGATCACCCCTTGTACATTGAACTACTCTAGCATTTTGTTAAATGAAATTTATATACTTCAAAAATGTTATTTTTGTGAATTATTTGTTATGTTTTCTCAAAATAACCTTCTATAAAAGGAATTCATTAGATTTAATTAACCTCAAATAAACTTTTATCTTCAATACGTTTTAAAAAAAATTTCGTTATGAACTTTCATCATAAAATTAACAAATCTGAATCAAATTTCAAGTATGGCTGCTCAAGCACTTTTATTAAAATGGGAGCTCTCTTTCACCTTCAATTATCATGAATAATCGTTTTAGTTTTATGTGTCTATGCCACAGCGTTAATCGTTCTCAAATATAAATAGAAACATTTTACTCGAATCTTTCATTTTGAAAATACAGTTCTAAGTTGGAGAACACTTTGAATTTTCTTTATCATTGTCTAGAAAGTTCAAGATGGTCAATATCTTCATTCAAATAGCAGAATACCATGTTCTTTTTCAAATAAAGCACTGCCTGCAAACATATAAATGATCAAGATTTTCTGCACCTCCTTTTGGTCTGAGGTCATGAATATTAAATGAAAAATATGTTTCGTACCGAATATTTGCATATGCATAGCAGTGCAGACTTCATTTATTTTATTTTCCATCTAGCTTCCTTTGATCTAAGAATTTGAGTTTCGAGCAACATACTTATTTTTCTCTTATGAATTATTTACTTTGCGTGTGCATAACGTATGCTAATATAAAATGATTCGAAATTCTTTGAGATGTCAATATTCCCGATTTTCTAAGTATAATCCAACTTCAGAATAAAATACTATCAACAAAGATTTCTTGAAGCATCTCTTCTATTAAAGAAAGATAAGTTTGAATATAAAATGTGATTGAACATTCTTTCAGGTATATTAATCTGATTGCGATATTGTATAATCTTTTTTCCTTCAAGAAATGGATTGTATTTCTACTTTAGTACAATTTTTCTTTTTTACCAGGTATTATATTAATGTTTGAAACTCGAATTCCTAAGAATAGCTTTCAAAGTAAGGTCTTTTAAATTATTTTTGAAGTATTTGAATTCTTATTATTAAATAAAGGTACGCTTTTTCAAATACATTACTGGGAAGAGAAAGTTACCTAAATTTGAAATTTATTTATATATGAAGTGCATTTCAATTAAATACTTTGAGGAAATTTTGCATCTTTTCTTTCATATTGAATAATTTAAATTTAAAATATTTAAAAAAAGACTTTACAGTTAGAATGAAAATGAAAAAAATTCTTAAATTCAATAAAAAACAAAATCATGCCTGTATTATTTTCGAAAGTGTGAGACATTAGAAAAATATAAAGAATATTTTTTAGTGTCAAAACTTAAGTCTTAAATGTGTGTTACTAAGTTATGCATTAAAATTCGAAATTCAATTTTAAAAATCGCTTTTACAACTCAATTAACAAGGAATATATTCATTGTACGAATGTAATTTTAAAGAACACCATCACATACTTAAAAAAGGCATAAATACACAAACATTTTATTTCAACATTTAGTTAAAAATATAACAAAATGATTATCAAAACATTTTTCTTGAAATAGATGACATCAATAGATGCAGAAATATATCATATTTATTGTCATAATTTCTTTTAAAAAACAGAGAACATCCAGCTGCTTGAATAATCAATGTATCTAAAATGATAGGCAAAAGAAAGTCAAACCTTACTTTCTATTTGATGTCAATAGATATTTTTAAGCGAAAGGTATAATTAGTTTAGTAAGAAGCGACCTATCAAAATCCTTATTCCCTAAAAATATACACACGAAAAAAATATAGAATTCAACAAGTTAGACCAATTTATTCAATTAGGAAAATTTGAAACTCTTAAATATGAACCTTACTTAATACAAGAACAAGACTAAAATAATGATAGCAAAGTTTTCTTATATGCATGAATCATGTTTCAGTTACTTGGATGATAAATTATTTTCTAAATTTAAAAGATTCCTTTAAATTAAAAAGTAGAAAATATAGAAATATTATTTTATCAAATATGGTTTTTTCGCTTAGATAATAATAATATTTGCTCCGCCTCATCAAACATGCTGTGTGGCCGCGGTAGCCAAGTGGTCTAGGCATCGGATCGTGTCTAGCTTGTCATGAGTTCGATCCCAGTACCACTGAAGACCCGTCGTGTAGGGGCGTGATGCACGTAAAATCTTTCAAGAGCTCAAACATCCTCCTGTTGGTGTGGTGTGGTAGTTAGGAGAGAGGGTGCCAGCTCAGGTGTCGTCCGTGTCACCATGGTTCAAAATTACGTGGACCGTCCCCCAAAGCCCTCGTGTAGCTGAACAGTGGGACGTTAATATTCACTCACTCACTCAAACATGCTATTTCCTAAAACTAAAATAACATAGACTTACTTTTTTGATTTACTTATTTCTCCTCAAAACATGTCAAATAGTTTAGAGATCATTGCAACATTATCTGAGTATTAAAGCAATTTTCTTAAAGATTTGTGTGTTTTAAATTCCATTTATCTACAGAAATTTACTTTCCTCGAAGTTATAACAAGCAATTTCTAATTTTTTTTTATCTTGTGTAATCTTTAAAATGTTTAATGTACTTTCTTCTGCAATATTTTAAAAACGAATTCAGCTTTGTTTTTGACATCTTATTGAATATTTTTTTTGCTATGTCTATAGTTTACTATTATCATTGTAGTTGAGAATTTTCATAGAATTAAGGTTTTCTTCTATTTATTTCCAGATTTTTTTAAGTTAAAATTTTGCTCGATTTATTGTGATTTTTACAGTAAATTTTTTAAAACAATTAATTAAATTTATATGGAAAATGCATTTTAATCTTATTCTGAATTGTTCAGATTGAATTATACATTTCACGTGAGTGACTACTTTTGTTAAATTTTTCATGTTTCTAATGGATATTTTGGGACTTCCTCTTTTTTCAAAAAATAATCCTTCAAAGTGTGTCTTGTATTGAATATAATAAATTTAGTGGGAATTTACTAACTTATTTCTGCTACAGGAGTCATTTTATTTCAAAAGTTTAACAACTCTGTGCTTGAGAATTAATAGTATAAATATGATGATTTATACATTGCGAGAGAATTCTACAAAAAAAACTTTAAAAAATTAACATTCATTTAAAATTACCATATATATATTTTTTAAAAAATGTCTACTTATTTGTTCAATTATTTAAATTGCAATTTAACCACTTTATTTTAAACAGTGTACATATCCATATGGAACTAAAGAAATAGCTAACAACATCTTATCACTATTTGGCTTTTTTTTTCATAGATGTATTTTATCATATAATTTTAAAAAAAATTACGAGCAAATAGAAAAGCGATATAGTACCTGCTTTTTATTTAGAATTCAGTTTAATATCTCATGGCCTTAAAATAATATGAAGGAGGAAATTTAACCTAAGTTTGCGTAATTTCATGTTTTATTCTATGCAATTGAAAATTTTCTGTTGGGTGTGTATATGTTTCTCCTAATGAATATTTTAATAACATCGCATGAATTTCACCAGATCATACAAAATTTTCTTGTTCAAACATATTTATTCAGAGAAATTCAAATTTCAAAAACAAATGAAATATTAATTTCTTTTTAAAAAAAAGGGAAATCTATTATTTTTATTTGTTTAAATAATTTTTTTGGCATATCTAAATGTTTCAAATCAAAAACTTAATATACCCTTCTAAATTGAGTTATAAAAAGAATGAAGCAGAGTTGAAAAAAAAAGAAGAATTGGGGGGAAAAAGACACCCATTCCTTGAAAAAAAAGCCTTAACAACAACATGCCGAAGACAAACACATAACAACAATAGGATAAGATAGAAACAAAAGAAAGTCGTTGTTATGGTTATCGGAAGAGATGTGACCTCTCAAAATCTTGACATGTTAAGGCTTTCGAAAAGAAAGAGGGATAAAAGCTTTTCGGAATAGTGTCGTTTCTAATAGATTGAACACAGTGCCAGATACTAACTGACCCTAGCACTTTAGATTGAGAAGCTAGTGGTCTTGTTTTGTTCTGGTGGTCCTAGTGTATTTATTTTCGAGTTGACTTCAAATGTAGAAAATGAGAAATTTTTAACATCTGAGATTTTTTTCTTTTGTTTTGAAGAACAACTAAAAACATTTTATAAGTTCAGTTCAACTACGATGTTTTAATATTTTCTTAAAGAATATAATATGATGTTGTTATGCTATAGTCATAGATTTTGAACTAAAATTTTTATGCCATTATAATATTTTTGAATGTTTAAAAAGAAGTAATATGTATATGTGCATTTTCAGTATTTATTGTCTAGATATATTATGATAGAATATATTAGTTTTTGGAAATATATTCAGCAGCAAATTTATATTAATCCATCAAATGAATTTAATTAAAGTATTAAAAATGTTAGTAAAAATTTGAACATTTACGAAGTATAAAGCAATTAACATGAAGATTATAACATAAACATGGAAAAAAATGTCAAAGTTAACCACAAATATCTAATTTACTATTTACAAAATATAATTGCCTTGAACCATACTTAACATTTTTAAAAGTATCTTCCGAAAAAATAATTAGTAGTCACATAAAAATTTAGTTTAATTAGAGAACATTTTATTGTATGTGTTGTATACGTTTTTTATTTTATTATTGAATAATTAAGTTCGTATTTTTTTCAAGAATTTTCATTGTTTTTGCAACAGAATTGGAAAAAAGGGCCTTCACTTACTTAAATGTGTACTTGAATTTTTAGAAGACAGAGAGAAAACATCATTTTTTGGTTCATGTGCAAACTTTAAATTCTAAAACTAAATATTTGTTTTATTTAGAATTATTTATTCTAAAACAGTGTCGCTGAATATAACAAAATAAAATCTATCTATATTAAAAAATCAGAGAGATACAAGAAGTTAAATAAATTAACAGTATAAATGTATGGAATTAAACACAACACTATTTAAATGCTGCAATATAACACTGAGAAAGATTTGAAATTAAAATATTTTTTTCCTTGTTGCTTACAGCATTTACATTTAAAATTAATATACATTATAATTGCAAAATAAAGACTATGCAAAGAAAAAAAAATATAAAAATCTGTTACTATTTCCGAGCAAATTTTTAACAACAAAAGATTTTATTTTTTAAAAAAAGCAAATTTGATAGCTGTTTCAAAGAAAATTTTATTTTATAGTTTTTATAAAGTTTATTTCAAATATAGTGATTAAATGGCACACGATTGTTTTATTTCAGAGGTTTATCTCTTTAATCTGAATGCATTTGAATGAATAAAGTTAAAATGTAAAATTTTATTTTTGTGCACTTTATAAAATCTTACATTTAAATGTAGTTGCATTTGAAAAATAAAATATTTATAAATATATTTTTATGCTGGGAAATCATTATTTTAAAGGATTATTTATTTGAGATTTTCGTTGACATTTTTAATATAATCAAACTTGTCGTATATCTCAAAGAGAATAATTTCGTTTTCTTTGTTCATATTTTAAATCCATATTTATTTAAATTTTTATTCACGTTCAAAACCTTCAACGCTCGTTATTATCATTTTTTGAATAATGTTTGTATTTAAATTAAATGCTTTAAAACCTCAAAAAGTAATCAAATATATATATATATATATATATATATATATATATAAAGTTAAATCATAAATGTTAATAATTTCGTACGACTATTGGGATTTTGTAGAACATTAACTAAAAATTAACATGCAGAACTAATTTTTGTAATGTATTTCATATCTTTTCTATATAAACTAAACATTTTTTGATAGACAAATCTTAATTTCCATTACTTATAAAATTGTCTACCTTTAAGGATTAAGCTATTCTTAACAGAAAAATATACGATGTATCTAATGCAAAACATCAACCTTGGAGCTGAAACTATCGATCACTTTCAGGAACGATTTAACTCACAAGAAAACCAGAGATTGCAAAAGAAAGAAGGATTTTTTTCCTTCAGAATTTAGAGAAAGGAAACCCATCCAAAAGAAAGAGGAAAAGCTACAAACATGTTTGTCTGTGTCTTGTTTTTATAGAAAGTATTGATAGTAATACGGTAGCTATAAAAGGCGAAAACAAAACACACAAATTTTTTGTTGTTGTATTTTTAGCATCGTAAGTATTGCATAGCAAGAATTGTGCTTCAGACGTTTGCTTTTTTACACTTCCTTTCATCTTTCTCAAATTATTTTTGTCTAGCTGTGAATTCTTCCATGACATGTTTTTTTTTTTTTACTTTTGTGATTTTTAAGTGCTGGCAAGGTTGGATGATTTGTGTGCTATTAATAGTTTTGAGGTATAGTTTCAAAGATAGGAATCCTGTTAAAGTTACTTGGAACATTTGACAATATTTTGTCTTTTTCCATTTTAAGTTTTTTGCTCTCTTTTTCACAAAAGAATAAAATTTTATGTATATCCATAAGAAAATGAATAAAAAATTTGATTTGAAAGTGTTTTGTGTGCATTGTTGAAAACACATTTGAAGAAAGAACACATTTCTATTTAAGAAATGTTGCCTATCATTACAATGAGAAACAACATTTAATGTAACCATTTTTGGCTACGATTGTAATTCCCGTATACTAAGGTCATTATTGAAATTACATTAGATAAATAATTTACTTTTTACAATATAATGGTTATTTCTCAGTAGTTATTTAAAATGAAAATCTACTAATTAAAATTAACACTATATGGAATAAATATAGATCGTTACTTAGACTTTTTTACAGTAAAATTTAGAAAACTGTAGCATTTCTTAACTTTTCATGATTTGCGACAGAGCTTTCAATCGGTATTTTTATTGCGCCACATTTACGTATATACTAAGTAAAGTTACAAAAGTAAAGGAAATTTATCTGCTTTTGTCAACACCTATTAACTGCATTGACAAAATACGAATTGATACTTCTCTAATGTTAGCTAACTTGCGATCACCACATCAAATATTCTCATGGCGCATGAGAAACACTCTCACGAGAAGTTCGAGTCTGTCTCGAACACTCTAAACCAAGGGTACTCAAACTTTTTTTTTCTGAGAAGCAACTATATGTCAGCTATTTGACGCGGGTCGCAACATGAGGATAAAAGGGAGGGGGGTAGAAATGCTTTAATTGAAAATTTAAGATGTAGAAAAGTCATCAAAATATTATAACTCCTGTTTTGCTTTTTTTAATTATTATTGTTTACATTTTTTACTTTTTGTCACTAACACTTAATTAGAAGCACACACATTTAAGAAACACTCCTTCACAGTTTCTACAACTGTAAATGGTTTCGTAGGATTAACAATAATATAACAAACTTCATAGGATGTCTTTTTTACCACTTTGACATTACCACTGAAAAAACACATTGTTGCTATTGCAAAGATTGTTCAAGAAAGCCTGTTTATCACCTCTTGAAAGATTTTTTGAAGAAAAGTGTCATTAAATGATTCCTGCTTATTGGTGTTTTTTAAATACAGGCCTTTTGAGACAAATCAAACAATTAGTGATCCATGTTTTTTTTTTTTTCACTACAAATTAATCAACCTCCCAATGGTCTTGAAACGATATATTTTCTTCGAACATTTTTTCACCTACAAGATATGAAAGATAGTTAAAAATTAGTTTCACTCATAAAATGGTCGCTACTCCACTGTTGTCTGTTATCTCTAACCGTAAACATTACAAATAGAAAAAAAAATATTAATTCGTACCCGTACGTCATCGACAACAAAAATCAAAAGTGATATATTTGATTTCTTGACAAATAATTTCTTACGAAATGTTTAATACTTTGTTCTTAAATAAGTGAATTTCTCAGAGCAATAGGAAATGACAGGGCCACTTAAAAATGCTCGGTGGGCCGCAGGTTGAGTATCGCTGCTCTAAGCCGTGTGCGTGACCTTGATACAAACATACATAAATTCTGCACATTATTCAAGTTCAAACAGGCCTTGTTGATTTGATAATTCAACCACACTCAAATCTATACATAATGTGTTCGTAGTACGATTCGAAAATTTGGGGACTGCTGCCATTGGTGTCTTTAAAAGCAAGTACCTAAAGTTAAACCACTTGAAATGGTTTCTCCCATCCATCCCCTACCTAGCCATATTGGTTTAGTCCATGTTATGTGGCCAAAACGCACACGTAGCTGTTATATTCTGAAACTAGTTAGCTTTGCTCCTCGATGTCAGAAAGATGGCTTTTCTTGAACAGCATTGAACATTGCATTTTGTTAGTGCTTAGATAAAACTCCAATGAAGATTTTCTAAATACTAAGTAAGGTATGTGAAAAATCTACCATGAGGAGATCGAGTGTTTACGAATGACATCGGTGTTTTAAAGAGGGCTGAAATTTCATCGAAGACAATGAAAGCGTTGGACGACCTTCAACTTCAGGGAACGCGGGAAATGTTGCATTGATATCTGAAGGTGTTTGAAAACACTTGCAAAAATCGTTGAGTCTACACACTTCTTGAAAACGTCGTTAACGGCCTCAGTTTTGGCAGTGTGGCGACGTATTTTCTGATTGACAACGCACTAGCACATTGATCCCAATTCGTAAAAAAGTTCATACCCAAAACTTGCACTAACATACTTCTACATCCGTTCATTTACCAGATTTATCCCCGTATGATTTTGCCTGTTTCCATCAAAGAAAATACATTAGCAGGGATGCCTTTTTGTGTCATCAGAAGAAGTGAAAGCAGCAAAAGTCGCTTCCCGCAGTGCTTCCTGAAGTTATAAGAACACTGGCAGAAGTGCATCATCGCCCAAGGGGATTACTTGAAACTGGAGGTGCTTCGGTGCTGTGAACTATTCAGGGTAAGGTTTTATACACCTTGTCCACGAACGTTTGGATTATACTAAACATATTATGACATGTATGCTAGCAGTAATTAAAAAATTACATATTAATGGTAGTATATTTATACAGAATTGTTAAATACAACTTCAAAGTCAGGCTTTTAAATTTTACTAACATTTATTCATGTGTCTAAAAACTAAACAAAGTATCTCTTAAGAAATTATCCCCATCCGGTACAATGGTTAGGGACTCTAACTGATGCGCCTTAATCTCGGAGAAGGCATGTAATGTATAGTGTATAATGCCTGTGCGGCATGGAGGCACTCTAAATATTCCTTGGACCGTAAGTACTCTAGAGTAGAAGATTAATGGAGGTAGGAGGTGTTCCCCTTGAAATTTGGAGAGGAATAATTCAAAATATTATTTCAGCTGTATGGTGCTCAAAGCTTCGGCTAACGACAGACTGAATACTAGGATCTTGGCACGATGAATTAGATCTGACACCATCTATCTGATAGTATCAGGAACAGCAGCAACAACAACAGAAACAATTCGGCATCTTGATTAAATTATCATATTATGTATCAGATAAGAATCAGTACAAAATGCACACGTTAGTATTACATAAAAAAATTAGCTGAGAAGCAAGAGTACAGGTTCTGATCGATGTCCGCTATTCATTTGAAAAGGGCCATACGATAAAATGTTTTCAAAGTAAAAAAAAAAAGTTTCTTCTCTTTCTATTTTCTTCTTTTAAAAAACTTCTATTTTCTCACTTTTTTTCTAATGAAGGAGCCATTAATACCAAAAGAAAGATAGCTAGGTTGATGGAACGTTCAAAAACTGCCATTCATAATGTAATTACAAAAAAAAAAATGATTCAAGCAAAATTAAACTATCGAGGAGAAAAAAAAAATATTTCGACACTGTCAGACGAATATTCTATAGTCAAATTTTAAATCAAACATTAATAAAAATAATGAAAACTTAGAAAACACTGCAGATATTAAAATATCATCAGATATACAGACCGGGATAGGTTAAGAATGTCTTGTCACGGAACGATGTGTTAAAACAGGTTACACTTTCGGATGAAAACATAATGATATATCCACACTGAAAAATACAGAACTTAAATATCTGGCTTCCAATTTTAGGAATTTTAATTTGCATTTTTTAAGTTAAAAAAATTTATTATAACTATTGGAAATAATAAGGCTTTTTACTTTGATCCTATTTTTTAGAAATGTTTTAAATTTATTAATCTATTGAATATGAACCAACAAGTGCCTAAAAACTTAATCATGGCAATTGAGAAATTATTATTGAAACAATTCATTTCTCAGCATTTTAAACCAATATAATTTTACGAAAAAAGTAATTTTCTATTTAAAATAAGATTCTTTCATATCTCTCGCAGTACAAAGTGTTAAAATGCACCACCTTTACTCCGTCTGCCGGATAAATCAAACTAGAACAATCCACTATCTGCCGCATTCGCTAATCAATTCCGTTTGGGAAGTACGCTGATTGCAGCCAGTTTGAAGTAGTCACTTTACAATTCAAATTCAAATGAGACAAACGCAAAATTCAAAGACACTTCATTGTTCTCGTATAGCTGTAAACAGATTCACCCAAATTACAGGAACTTGAACTGGTTAGGAAGAAATTCCTATTTATTCGCAAGGAGATTGAGTAAAACTAATTAAGGTATCTCTCAACGAAGAACCAAAGGAATAAAGCATTCTTGAAAATTATACTAAGCTTGAGGTACAATATTCGAATGTACAAATAAAGAAGCGTACTTTCACTTTCCACAATGTGATTAATTGAGTGTCACTATTTGAAAGCCTAATCTTCCACCATATAATTACTAAACTTAACTTAAGAGATAATTTTAATATATTTTATTTTTTATTCAACTGTGTGTACTAAATATTGATTTTTTTTGCATTGGGACCTTCAAAGAAGAAAAAATTAAGGGAACTTCTATAAAAATACACGAAAACAAATTGTTGGAGATATTGGAAAGAAAAATAATGCTGTACACTGTATTTTAAAGCAAATGCAAATTCATTTAATAATTACATTCGAATTTTTTTCGTTTAAAATTAATTTATCCAAAAAAACTTTTTAAGATACAAAAATAGCTGCATTGATTGCTTGGATTATTCCGAAGTGAATTTCTCGCCATATTTTGATACATTTAAAATGTTAAACAAATTAACAAAATGTTAATTAAATTTATTAAAATTTGTAAAAAAGGACTTTTTTTGCAATATTTGTAATCAAGGAGTAAGTACCAATTGTTTTAATTTTTCTTGTCATTATTATTATTTAAATTTAAAGGTATATTTAATTCATATTATGTGTAATAATTATAATATGTGATAGAAGAATGTAAGTATTAATGGATCTTGAACTGTTTATAGGGATCAACTAGATAGACTAAATATCTTTTAATGGATCTGAAGATTGTAAAGATGAATTAACTAGATGAACTAGATGTCTATTTTCGGATCTAAAGCTTGCGAGATCTGTACGAATTGATATATATTGGATACTTTTACTCAGAACGTTTTAATCAACTTTCAGTTTTTATACGGCACAAATGAAAGGAAAAAAAAACTGTCTGAGCGAAAGTTCGTTTGAAATCCAATCCAGATTCATACAATTTGAAGAAATAATATATTATAGGTTTTTAGAATTAAATAGCTTTTAATATCATCTAAAGAATATATATTCATGCATTTAAAATTATTTTGCAAAATGTAGTGAATTATGGAGTTTAGTCACAAGTAAATCTTGAAAGTCAAATTTTACGAAGCTTAATACAACATCTAAGTTATACGAGATATTATGATATTATTTTCAAAAAATAGGTGAAAGGAGGAGAATCCATTAGTTCAATCTTTTATTACATTAAAAGTACAATGAACTAAAAATTAAAAAAAAAATTAAGTCTTATAGTTTATTTATATAGCCTTTTTAAATAAATATAATAGACTCCAAAACAGTTTCAAATTTAAGAATCCTTAAAATTTATGACCCTAGAGTGCACGAAATAAATAATTTTCAAGAATGAGAAATGCATGAAAATTGAATCGAAAAAGGGGAACATAGAACTCGTAATAAATATTTAAGGAATTCAAAACAAAAATATATTAAGTATAGTAGTTAAGTATTATAGTTATAAATTCAACAAAATTCAAAGAACAAGAAAATCAACACGTGTAAAATCCTTTAAAAAACACAGTAAATTTAAAATTCTTTCTCTAACACATTATCATTATATAATAAATAAATAGGAGTTTTCAAGATAAAAAGAAAGAAATTGAACCAATCCCTTTTTAAAATGAAGATTATTGGCTAAACTTTTATCTGTTGCAAAAATATAAACCTATGATTTTGCTCCTTTCCTATGAAGGCATAAGAGCTGTCTCATTATGCAAATTATTTTTTATTTCGTGAACATTAAATTTAAAAAAAATAGAGATCTTAAGATTTTTCATCGACAATTTCAAAAACCTTACATGTGCATAGTTTTACATGCTTACGTAAAGAAAAACACATATTCCTTTCTATAGAAATAACGCGTTGTGAATATGTAAACGTTCAAGAACTGTCCCATCTTTTCTCGATTTGAGTTTATGAACTTTACATATAAAATACATTTTGAACTGAGTTATTTTATTTGCATTATATAAGCAGACATTTATTTCACTTTCTTTATGCAGTTGTTTCCTTTTTATGTGGGAT
Source organism: Trichonephila clavata (assembly GCA_019973975.1). Lineage (NCBI taxonomy): Eukaryota > Metazoa > Arthropoda > Arachnida > Araneae > Nephilidae > Trichonephila > Trichonephila clavata. Next base: position 93,582 of record BMAO01026559.1, read on the forward strand.
TGAAATTTTCAAGAATATTTTATTTTTTTTCTTTTGAATAATTTACACTAGCAATATATTTATATTTTTTATATTAGAAATAAAATGGATTAATTTGTTAAAACATTTTGTATCATTCTAAGTTATTGGGAAATATGTTAACGAAAAAAAGAATTGCTGTTTTGTATTATTCTATGTTATTGAAAACTATAATTTTTTTTCTAATTTTTACGAACCCAACTTTGGAATTAAGTACTGCAGAGACAGTTTCGTTAAACTTTTTGCGAAATTCTTCTATTCAAAAAAAGTTTTCTAATATGTTCTAAACAAGAGTAAAATTACATCACCATGAAGAAATAAATCATTAATGGGAGAGGTTGAAGTGAAAACCGTATTGAAATGATTGAATTTATGTGCATATCTGAATACATAATACCCAGGTTCTGGTTATAAAATCCAGTAGCTGTCTCTCTCCATTTTTGTTATCAGTAACAAATTGTAACGTTGTAGCTATTGATTGATCGTAATTTATTTGCCGAAGTCAGCGCGCCGAAAATACAAGCAGTTATATTGCCTGTGCAACGAAACCGTATACGAGCTACATGAATCTGTCGATGCGAACAGTTGACGTTCGTGTTGGATGAGATGTGTTAGTTTCTGAGATACATTTACTCTTTAAGAGATAATTTTATAAAATTTCTGAAATATATTTATTTTATCTTTTTTCAGTCATAAAATAAACATACACTACCTTTTGCTTTTTGATAAGTCAGTATTACCTTTTGCCTTAAGGTGGTCGGTCATGGCCATGGGCACGGATTCGTGTCTGCTGTTTCATGAGTTCGATGCTTAAAGACCTACAGTTAGCGTAATGTAAAAATTTAGAGATGGTGTCTTCAGCTCAAATGCCTTCAAAGTCACTAGACCATGGGTCAAAATTACGAGACCGGCTGCGAATAATCATTGTGTTGATTTATAGTGCGACAGTGGAAAAACACTCATGCACTATATTCTTAAGAATTAGAATACAGTGAATTCTACAGTGTTTTATTATAGAAGGGGAAAAATTTATAAATGTATGATGGATAATAGAACAGTGCATCTCACATATTTGCCACCCAATTTTCAATCACAATTTTCCTCGTGCCCCCTCTATACAATAACTACGCATTGAGTCCAATAATAATGGAATACTTTGACGCTAAAGATGCAATACGACTTTCATTATAAATCGTACAAATTATCAGGATAAGTATTGAATTTTGACTACGACAAGCCCATAGAATCATTGGTGATTATTAAAGAAATTGTTCTTTACTTAGTGTTGTTAAATTAATTATCAAATTCATTGTGCAGTACTGATATATTTAGAAGTATTTTTTTCAGTGTAAATATGTAGTTTAGCTTTGTATTATGCTAGAATGTATTTTGTTTTTTTTGCTGGCTTTCATTAAATTAATAATATATTTTTTTTGATTTTTCGATATGCCCGCTCCCTTTATTAAAAGATTATCACGCAACCCTCCTTCCTAAGGAGGAAAGCAACACAGTTTGAGAAACGATGTAATAGTAAAATGGGTAAAAGAAATTTTCAAAGAATTACACAACAAAAATGTTTAAATCGTGGTGATTTTTAAAACCAATTTAATTGTAATGAAGTCACTTTCAACTAATTATTCATTAAGAAATATTTTTTAACCATTAGCAATGAGTAAGGAAATTTTTTCATCTAGTAGTTGGCACAAAATTTTGATTCTGACAATTGCGCATCTTATGAATTCCGTCAGTTAATATTTCTTTCTATATTAAATAATTTTAGCTGCACTTATAAATAATTTTATTTTTCAGGAATGCCAGACATGCATGTGTTTCTTATTAAAGATTTTTTTTAAATCTTGATTCCGATAAATGCTTCTAGTAGAATACGCTCCTTTCAGAGAACGAATTCGCCTATGAATAAATGCATTTCTTTCAATAAATATATGGAATATATAATGAGATAAAATAATGAGGTTTGCATTCAAGCATATACGGTTAAATTTTTTTTGTATGCAAGCATCACGTTAAAAGTTGATTTTGTTGCATGTGCACCATGCATGTAAAATAGAAAGAAATATAATTGAATTGTATAAGATTTTTAGATCTTAATTATCTGTAATGTATATTTTGAACAACTTCTTGATCTTCAAAAATATATCTTATGCGGAGATTCCACATTTTTTAATCTTGTTTTAAAATTATTAATATTGCCTTTAACATGTGCATTTTGAACAAAATCTAGAAAGAAATAATTTTAAAAAAATGAGAATGAATCAAATTTTGATACAAGTGTTCTAATCTTGATAAAGAGAACTAAAACATAATATTTATTTTATGTTTACTTTTTATAATGCATAAAATTAAGCATTTTATTATAAATAGAAAAAATATCTGAATATGAAGAGAATTTTTTTATTTTCATTTATACAAAGATTGAGAATAATAATAGCGGAAAAAACCTTTTCTGCATTGTAAGCCCTGTATTTTATTCTGAGCAATTTCCCAAAATGATATATTTTTATCAAATTGTAGGAATAAATTGGCATTAGGTGTTTACTATACAAGATAATGATTGCTTTGCCGTGACAAAACGGCTGTATTATGTTGAATAATGCATTGTATTTCTCCATTTGATCAGTATTTATGCCCTTTGAGGTGAAAGAAGATATATTTATTTCTATTCTGGAAGCTATAAAGCTGCGAATAGAACTATTTTCTCCCGAATTATTTTCTGACTTGTAAGGACAAATATGAATAATTTCTGGTGTCCAATTATTTGTGCACTTGCACAATATATCACAAAAAATTAAATAACAAATTAGTTTGTCAAATTTACTTCAAATTATTGAAATTTTTAGTATCAAGCTATAAACTGTTTTTTCCTTAATTTTATACCTACTCTCGATTCATGTCATAGGAAAGTTTAAGTAACGAGATGTACACCAGTTCATTTTACGAAAATAATATTTACATCTTAATATATATATATAGTTTTAAATGTACACTCATTTTCTGAACTTATTTCATTATAATTGTACATATGTTTTAGATGTTTCCTTTTTTATACTGGTCTTAATAGGTACACTAATATATGTAAATAATAATTTTTATAACATTCAAAATTATTTAAGAATAGAGTAAAGTATCGAAATATTTTTTATTTGTTTTACGTATAATATTTAACAAGTTAGACCTGCATTTTCTAATTACCGACAGCATTTTGCATTAAAAAAAATTTTTTTTCACCAAGTTTTAGATTTGTGTAGAAAAATATTTTCACAGAATAACAAAATTAGAGCAACGATGTAAATAAAAAGCCATTGGTAAATCGAAGTTTTAAGAAAGTAGCAATATTCCAATCAAAAAAGCAGATCTTGACTTCTTAAGTTTTAGTTGTCACTGAGTATGAAACAATAAATACAAAAAATATAATGATTGACTATTTTTGGAAAATATATTTTACAGAACACCGCAAGCCTATTTTCTGAAGGTCAAAGACATTTTTAAGATATAAAAGGGACTTTTGGAACATAATTAGGAACAATAAAATAAGTTCTGAATAATTTTTAAGTACATCGATGAAAGACATACAGTCTTACACACGCGTATGTATAGTTTTAAATCATTTACATTTTAGTGGGATTTTAACTGTACAGATATTAAAAAAGATTGTACATATTTTTTCGATATTGAATAGAGTATGGACATCTATCATTTGTCAAGCACTTGTTACAGATAAGGAATATTCTGAACATGCATTATAAATGCAGTTATGTAATATTAATTTTTCTTAGCAAATCCATCGTTCTATAATAGGATAGTAAATCCAGGTTAGTGGGATTCTTCCGAAGAAAATAAAATTTATTTCTCAGGGTACTTCTACACATTACACTATCAATATTATTTTTTTGACTGAGACAGATGATTCTACTTTTTAACATAATTAATGTTTTTTTCATAATGGAATTGCGGGTTAGTGATTTACCATTGCAGACCTAGTACTTTCTCCGGGAGCAGGTACCTCTTTTTAGTGCGGAACCATATGTATTTGATATACTAATCGCCTCAAATAATTTTGACACCCAGTTTCCTCCTCAGAGGGAGGTACCTTAGCTCTGACGAGGTGAAACCGAACAAGGAATTTAATTTTGCCAAGAGCACCAAGCCAAGCAGGCACTCAAGGGATCTCTTACACACAACATAATCATAAGACTAGATGCTATTCATTTCTTGCATTATGGAAATCCACCGATTTGGGTGAACAAGGCAAACGCCCCCCAGCCGGCGCATAAAAAATGTTTCTGCGTTTACTTTTGCCCAAGTTTCCTTTGACAAGTGTCAGGTGTTTCTGTGAAAAAATGTTTTTTTACACAGATTACTTCTACAAACACGCTTTTCTAATAACATTAAAGCAACAGATAACCCTAACACTTTATTTTTTTGACAGAAACAGATGACACTATTATATAGCATTTTTAATATTTAAAAAATATGAAATGGATTTTTTTTTTAAATTTTCAATTTATATTGCTTTAATTTTACAGTAATCGATATAAAATTTTCCCTTCATTTAAAAATAAAATTCTGATTTTTAATGACTAACGTTATCATATAAATCTTAATTAAACCAAAAGCAGTTTACAGATTCTATGTTACCTATTTGTACGATATGTTATAATTGTACGCAATTTTCTGACTTTTTTTTCTAATGGGGCTGCGCATTGGTATTTTAGCTTTTGCAGATCTAATACATTTCCCAGGAGCTGGTATTCCTTTTTAGCGCGGTACCATATAGACGATACCAGTTACTGCAAGTTATTTTGACGCCTAGTTTCCTCCCCAGTGAGAAGCACCTGAGCGCTGTTGACGATGCAAACCTGTAGAAGGATTTAATTTTGCCGAGAACACCTAAGTCAAACAGACACTCTAGGGATCTATTACATGCCATATAGTAATACGACATAGCCGCTCTGTCGATTTTCTGCATTATGAAAATCCACCGACTTGGGCCGAGGTCGAACCCGCAACCTTAAGTGCAGAAGGCCAGCAACAAACCAACCACTCCCAGTCGGCTTTTTTTAAAAAATCTTAATGGTTTTAAGCCTTATTAACTAAATTTACTTTATGTACCAAAAAAATCAAAACGTAAGGCATTATGATGTGGCTGAGCGGTAGTGCATCGTGTTTCCCCACCACAGGTCGGGAACCTCGGGCTTGTCATTCTCGACACAGGCTTTCATCCCTTCAGAGGGTCGATAAATGAGTACCAAGCTTGCTTGGAAACTTAACACTGGAGGTTCCGCATCAGACTGACTACCTTATGGGAACATATGCGCAGGCACCTCAGTATCCGAAGTCACCTATACTGAGAATGAGTACATTAGACCTTGACCCTCAAGGGCTGTTAAGTTAAAGCATTATGATTAATAAAATTGATGTATTATTTTTTTAAATAATGTGTATGATCACATAGAATTATTTAAACTCTTGATGAACCTATAATTTTTTTATTGGAGTTTTTCAACCACAGCACATAAAAACCATAAAATAGTTAGCTCAAATACTTACTTGAAAACAAAATATAAAATCATATATTAATTATTGTAAAAATCTTTATCTAAAATAATTGTTAGAACACAAATCATCAAATATTTCCTGGACCTTGAACAGCATTAGATGCAATAAATATATGGTACGACGCTTAGGAAATATGAAATCGTAAGGAGAAAAGCTACAGCTGAAAAAATATATTCGATATGCAATGATTCAAGATGACAAAAAGGCAAATAAAAAAAGCATTTTTTTTTCCCAATTTTGTTTTTATAACGGCTTTATTTCAAACAACTGTCTTATAAAAAATACGAATATCATGCTACTTAAAGAGCAGTTCGTTTATAACTTCTTTTTTAAACTTCTATTTTTTTACGAATACTTTCTTGAAATCCATCTTTTCTTTTCTGTGTTCTTTTTTACTTCGTGAAGAGTTAAAGCCCTACTGAAAAGGATCGATAAGGTTTTCTGCTAAAGGCTGATATCTGGTGGTGGTGGTTGAATAACAATGCCTTCTATCAAAAATTCTTTAAGAACTTCCAAATATATTTTTTTCACTGCCTTTTTGTAAGTATTCTTCAGATAAACGGTCACTTAATTTCTGAAGCCTAATCACAAGAAAATTATATAATTCTTCTCCTGAAGATTTAGATATTTTTATAAATTTATGATAAAAAACTTTGGAACTAAAAAACAAGGTAAATTTTGCAGCTTTTTCAAGATTTATTTTTTACAAAATAAAGGACAAAGGAAAGAACTGCAACTGTTGTTTAAAATTTACATTTTGATGGCAATACGGAATGATAAACTAGAATACTGCATAGTAGAAGACAACTATTAATGAATTAGTATACACAATATATATTTTTCATTATTTCTCTTATTTGAATCATTAGTATCTAAAAAACATGCGCTGTATTTCCAAAAAGAATATTCACATTAGGGTTGTAAGATATTTTTATGATAATTTAACAAATCATATATTCATAATCATATCATCATTTCATATGTCTTTGTGAATATTACAAATATTAGATTTAAAATTTTTTGTAATTATAAGAAACTTTATATAGTTTAAATAAAGTAAATAAATTTAAAGTTTTATTTATGGAAATATTTTTAGATTTATATTAAAGAGCGAATGAATAATGAATATTTCACACTCAACCAAAAATACCTAGTTTAGAATTTCAGAAAGTACTTCATATATATATAAACTAAACTTTTGGTGAATAATATCAGCAATAATACATTTTCGAGCTTGTAACTTAAATAGAAATAAAAAGAGACAATACCTTCATTGTAATACTGTTCTTTCTGCTATAAAAATTAGCATTAGGTATATTAAGAGTATCAGCGGTCATATTACGTTAAATATACATTTATTAAAGGCAATTATTTACAAGGGGGGGCTAAAAGTTAGTTAAAAGTAATGAAAGCATCGTCAAAAACAAAATTATAATTTTCACGAAGCTTCTCTCTCGTCAACATCGCCACTTAGTTTTTCTCGTTTTTGTCTCCTTTTGCTACGCTGTCGTTTCATTTCCTGTCGTTTCCAACGGTATCAAGTTGGTCCATGGTTCGTGTGTTATACTACTTTGTCTGCTGGGTCATGCTTTTCTGACTATTACATCAGCGTAGAATATAGGGAACAACGGCAACGTGCAAATCCATTTCTACAAATATCTATAAGAATGAACAGTTTCTTACTTTTATACCAACACATATTTCAAATTATCTTAAAGGTAAGAAAAACTTAAAAAGTTTGAAAAGCAAAAGTGTGGGAGAAAATAAGTTTTACTATTGTCTTTAGTGCTATAAAACACTAAAGAAATAGTTTTGTTTTAGTGTAGTGCAGGGATGTCAAAAATATGATATTAATGACCGCATGATCATTTTTTATATTAAGTTGGGAACCACATGTTTTCAATATTAAAAAAAAATTCATATATTCCCCTTAAATGCCACCTATGTATATATGTGTCATGCTCCATCAGTGCGTTGATTGCCCTGGAAGTATATATCCGTCCTTCCCAAGCACGATTCTTTTCCTTGCACTGCTATCAGTAAAAGTGTACTGAATGCTTTGGAATGCAATAATAAAATGACCTTGACAGTGTTTACAAAGGACTTTCATATTTCAGAGAAAATGCGCTTTTTTGTAACTTTCCTCCCCCTTTCCCAATATACCGCATATACGCACCTATTTGAAAACGGTGCACAAAAGAGAGAAATCACGTTACTTTTGATCGAAAGTTAAGAGGTTTAAAACTTTGGAGAACAGTACTAGCTGGCATACAATACAATGAAAATGTTAAAAACTATATTATTGCCTTTCTTTTTTTGTTTCTTTTAATCTTTTAACTATCACTTCATTAGCCCCACTCATGGGGGCTGCACCATCAGTTGGAAGACAAATCAACTTTTCCATTGGTAACATACTACTTCAAAACTTCCACTAGTGCATAAAAATTCTCAACTCCAATACTTGTATTATGCATAGGAATGATTTTGAAAAGTTTTTGACTTATTTTTAAACTAACATCGCATTCACGAATAAAAATGGCTAGTTGAGCAGTATTTCGAATGTCTGTACTTGCATGGATTGTTATAGAGCAGATTTGAAAAGTTGATATTTTTGAATTAAGCTGATTTCTTAAATTCTCGTCTATTTCATTAACTCTGCTAGCTACACCATTTCGAATTAAGCTTACACTTCTAAATTTTTGTATTGTTGCTAAACATAATATTTCCACCGTTATAATTAAACATTCACCAATAAATTTTCCTTTAGTAAATAGTTCAATCTGTTTTGTTTTCGATGAAATGATTTCAGTTCCGATAATTTGTCTTCAAAAAGATAAAACAACGTGTCTTTTAAGGTTATATTCCCCTGAAATTGAAATAGAGTTGTTTATTTCAGACATAATATTTAATTCTTGCTTTGTGTATTTCAGTATATATTTTAAACTTTAAACAAATAGCCCTGCCTCAAACTGTTCGCTTCTCTCTGAGGAGACACTCCTAAGAGAGGAGAATGAGAAATAAAAGATGCTTACGTACGATGAATATCGTGTTGCCATCAATAGGGAATATGTAAAAATACATTTAAGAATTTAATAAAAAATGATTTATTGTAGTAAAAATAAATAATCATTTTAAATAAATATTGTAACCATTAATTTAAAGACTATTGGTTCGATCAAATAGGATTTCTTGTAAAACAAGAATAAGCAATAGGTAAATACTATGTGAATTTAAAACAGTTCACTTGAAATAAATTTCAGAATGAAAAAAAAAAACTTTAAAATAATTTGATGTTTTAAAATTCTTGAAATGTCTCAGCGGGTCTCAAACCATGTATTGGTGGGCCGTGTATTTGAAATAGTTGCTGTCAAATACGCGGGGGAACATTAAAAAATATTTGCTTCTTTAAATAAGTAAATATTTTTTCCGGTTCGTATGCTTAAAAATATTGGAATGGTTTAAATGATTTTACAATGGTCACATTTTGAATATTTATTGTAGTATATTACAAATATTTCTCTATTTTTTAAAAGTTTTATTGAATGCAATATAAATTACATTAAATATTGACTTTGCCATCTTGTTTATTATACTAAAATTCAAAAGATATATCCTCAACATATAATAAAATATAGTTTTAGACTATATAGCTGTACGTAAACCTATAATTCTCTGTGTGATAGTGGGAGAAGAGGAAAACAAAATGGATTTTAATGATTTAAAATTAAATTGCTAAACATGAAAGATTAATAAATGATGCAGCCTGAAGATATTATCTCAAATTTTAAATTACGATATAACAATATAAAATTGTGTGTGAAAGAGATTTGCATAGTTGTTTACTTATATTGAGTGGTTTTCTTAAGCTGATGCTGTTCAATGTTACCTGTAGCTTGTTCTTAAAACCGTAGTGGCAAAAAGCTTCGTATAGAGATTAACCATGACATGGAAGTAAGATTCCGTAATAAGAAATTTCGTTCCAAAAACGCCGATAGGAGCGTTCATGGCGCTAATGTAGCTTAACAAACTGAAAATCAGCGTAAGACATGGGTATGAAAGCAAAATACAAATTTGTGATTTCATATACGGCAACCGCACCGTAACTTGAGCTATAAGAGCATGTCGACAGTCCAGAATTATATTCTTAGCTGAAGGGAGCCAGCTCAAATGAATATGCGACTCACATTATCGAACACACGTTATTAATAAAGATGTATTATATCAATAATCCACAATTTCTTTAGAGTTTAGAGGCTCCCAGAAGATACGTAGGGAGGCTTTATTGATTAATGCTTTTAATGTATGAGAAAGAAGTTCAAGAAACAGATTCCCAAATAATTCAAAAAGGCGGAGGACTTAAAACTATGTCAGAAATGATAACAGATGCTGAAATTGTAATCATCGATGGATCACAGGGAATCATTTTTAGTACACATATCAAAAACAGCGTGAAAGATTCCTTGGGGTTATTTCGAACAAACGCAGGAAATATTGTGCGAATAATGCTGGAAGTAGTTTCTTTGTAGAAAGTGGTAGAATTCCTCTTCGAGAAAGTGAATGTTGCAAATAAAACTTAAAATTTTACTTTTTTTTAATAATATTGTGTTATTATTATTATTATTTTTGCAACAGCGTTGTACAGCGCTATAAATATACCGGTTAACTATTTTTGAAATTAATGTTTTTAACACGCTTTTATAAGTTTCACTTGCATGTAACGGAATCTTAGAACTCGATTTTTACCCACATTAAAAGATCGGATTAATTCGAAATTTTGCACACTTGTCAAGAACCGATGACAATACAATAATTTCATAATTTTGTTGCGTTGTCCTAATCAGGATCGTCAGGAATAATGATAATCAGATTTTTTGACAGTTCCATATATCACTTCCAGACTTTGCAACTTATTGCATATACAATTTTTAAATTTGGCGACTAATTCAATATACCATTTCCAGATTTGGCGACTAAAAGAATAAAGTGTAACCTTAAAGCGAGAGTTTTTAATTTAAACCTAATTATATGCAAGTGTAAAATACACTTGCGGTTGATAAAAATAAAACAAAAAAAATGTGTTCTTTATGTTAGAAAGTGGAGGGTGTCTGTTAGCAATTTCTAACTATAATATAAACATTTTTCTGAAAATGAAAATAAAAAAAAGGCTCGTGCATGTGAAAAAAAAAATTTATCTTCTAACTGCTAAATATTTTTATTTTTGTAAAGCAATGCGTTTAGAAGTGATGATACCAATTAACATTATAGCAATACGTTTAAAAGGGGATAATACGATTGACACTTAATATTATCATGCTTTTATTAACTCACTTTCTTGAATGCGAGAATTGTCTGGGTAGAATTTTGTAATTGATTTAACTGTGTGACTTTCTGGTGAGTTACAGATTTGAAATTTGGACCATAGCTCAGAAGTAGATGACAATGTATAAAAATGTGAAAAAAGAAAAAAAAAAACGAAAAGGAGGAATTTTATACTTTTTAGTCCGTTTTAAAACATGGTACATTAATTTTTTTTCAATTCGAACTTTTTCTACTAGCCACGTAATTCTGGTTCCAAATATCAATTTCAAACATAAATTCAACAATGAATAAATGATGGCTTAAAAATCTAAAAAATACGTTTTTATTGCAGATTGAACTAAAAAATGAAAAATAAATTATTGTTTAAAAAAAAATAAACTAAAGAATACGCTTTTATACTCTTTCGAACTAAAAAGTAAAAAAAAAAAAATAATTCTGAATATAAGAATAAAATGATGAACGAGAAAATTAATGTTATCGGGGTAAAAGCGTAGGGTGCTTTGTACTACATTTTACACTAACTCAGCATTTTGGAATAGAAGTTAGAAACTATAACAATTGATATATTTATAGAACACCCTACTACTTAAACTATAATTAATTTATTATGCAATTTTTAGTTCCCGAGGCATTATTCATCTCCACACCAGGTTTTTAGACATTTCCTTTGAAGGATCGAGTTGCAAGTGGTTCTGAATAATGTCAGTTAAAAATTACTCTTTATATTAGCTTTACATATGATTTCAGCTCTTAGAGATTAGGCTATAGTAAGAAAGTCCAAAAATAATATGTTAACTTTGGAAATCTATTTCCCTCATTTTCAAGCCAGCATTACTTCATACGGATGCCTTTCAATTAGTATAGTTTAAATTTTTTTAAATAATATCTAAATGATATTGCAATTGGAATTTATTGAACTTTCTCCTATTTATGGTGATTTTACTAAATCTATTTTTTAATTTTTATTTTTAAGGCATAGAAATAGGATTTTTCTTTGTATTTCAGTAACTTTTTAATTATTATTTAAGAGCTCAAAATCAAATATTTTTTTTATTATTTAAATAATATCAACTACTAATAACATTGGAAGAGGATTCTTTATGAATTTTACTTGGTTATAATAGGCTGTCGTAGTCTCTCACTACCCCTATGATTATTAATTCCTCTTTGCACATTATCTAAATTTGGATATGTCGGATTCATAATTAATAACTACATAAATAATAAATCACAATTATTTATTATTCCTTATGATAGAAATACACAAATATTAATCAAACTTTAAGAACAACAAATTATAGTGGATTGAGATCAGAATTCAATTATGAACGACGGAACACTAACTGATACCACGGGGAATAACGCATACAATCAAACTACGCATTTAAATCTAATCTACAAAAATCACAGACCTGATATCTCTTTAAGACCGCAATCTTGAATACTTGTAGAATCTATGGAGTGGTTTCAACCTTGGATATCTTCAGTTACGTCCGAACTGAATTAATAAATCTTTTTTTAATAATCTTCCTTCAGCTAACAACTTCACTTAGTTAAACTAATCTCCTAGAACCACCTTCTTAATCAATCACGCAGTTAACTCCTCTATCAAAACACGTAGTCATCCTCATCTCTTCATTTCATTTCTCCCTTTTATATCTCTTTCGAACTCGCTAAACCCGAAACTATCTTATTTGCATAAATCACACTTTTAGCTCTCAGTGGGGATTGGTTAAAATAAATACAATTTAAAAGATTTTTAGAGAAGGTTAATGAAACGCGTAAGCACCCGTCACAAGGCTTTTAGCATTGCTAAAGATATGTTCAGAAATGTTGTTGGTTATCATTTATATATCATTAATGCTATAAGGATAAATAAGGATAAAAAATTAACGCTATCAAAATAGTCTAATGATGTCAATACGTATTTAAAATATTAAACTAAAATAACTTTATATAATTCTATACAAAAATATACATAATATTTTTTTTTTGAGTTACATAATTCTCTTACGACTTTTAAATAGCTTTTGTAATCTTCAGAATCAGCTTTTTTATAGAACATACCACTCATCAGAATAAAAAGAGTTTCACGAATCATTATTTTTGAAGTAAATGGTAGCTTTATTTAATTTCATCTATTATAAATTAAATGAAAAACAAATAATTTGTAAAAATGATTTGAATATTAACTGAAAGAGTCTGAGAAGACAAGTATTTTTCTCCATTTTATGAAGACAGACATGCATTAAAATTCTAGAAAAATAGTATCTCTTCTTTTGAAGCTACGTTAATGAAATAAAGATTTAATACAAAAAGTTTTTAAAAAAAAGACTTTTTTTCCAAATGTGAGCTTTGTTATTTAAACTGTAAGTACGCAATAAAAGTAAAAGTTATAAGTTACAAGAAAAGAAGAATTATTATTAATTAATTTGGAAAAAGTAGTTTTAAAAAGTCAAATTTTTTGCATCTAAAGCATTTTAATTTTTTTAAAGCTTTTATCTTAAACTATTAACAAAAAGTATATTTGTAATTATTTCCTATTCATAAAATCTTCTGCTTAATATAAAAGTTTATTATTAACGTTTAAAGGCAATTTCAAAGTATGTGTAACATATGTTTCTGCAACATATTCATATTCATACACACCTACTTTAAATTTTCTTCTTTCTTTTATTCATTGAAACTGACTAAAAACATGTTTAAAACATCACTTTATAATATTTTAAGATATTTTAAATCTACTTTACTGTTACTATAAATCAAGAAAATTATATTGAAAGAAAATTATAATGTTTTTCAAAGTTGATAACATAAAATATTTTAAAAGTTTGAATTTTTTTTGGTATGCTATTCATTAACATATCTTAAAATCCGGCGTATAACGGCCTTTTAACACAAAAAATACGATCGAAATTTATGGTTTCACGTTATACAACGGGTATAATATAGATAACTTGAAAAATGAAAAAAATATGAGCAGAGCAAAAAAATTAGACTCGACATATATCAGCTTACTGTTTTTTTTTTAATGGCATTTCTTAAGAATATAAAAGTTGTATTTCTGGAAATATACAATTTTTTCAAAAGCCTGCAATAATAAATCGAATAAATGACTTGAAAACTTACGAGAAATTTCATATGTGCATTTCAAGTTTCATCGTAAACAAATAATATACATGAAAAAAAAAAATGTAAGTCAATTCTTATTTAGGTCAACAGAGAAAAATTTCATTTTATTTACTTTTAATTAAATAGTTACAATTAATGTAAATATGTATATACATATGATAGAATCACACTATTAAGTGACAAAATAGAAAGCGATTTTCCCTTTTCTTTCCTATATATGGTGGTGAATTATTTTTATATTTTGTTACTTTTATTCATTCATTAAATTTAACTTTTCAAATAAAATAGAATAAGAAAAACGAAATCACATTCTCAGAAATTAGGCCATCCCAGGTGGTATTCGAACCCATGGTCTCTGGATTAGAAGTCCAACGCGCTATAAATTGCGCGGCAAGGACTCAACGAACGATTTTCCTTTCTATATATGCAGCTGAACTATTATTTTTTTTTAAAACCATTTATTCATTTTTTAGTTTAATTAATGAATTAATGTTTGAGAAAACTGTATTAACATCAAATGTTATCCACTACAAATTTAGAAAATGTATTTGAACTTGAATGGATGAATAGAAAATATTTTATTAATGATTGAAATTTTGAACAAGCTATATATATATATATATACTCTGCTGGCCACCGTAAATGCAACATCAAGAAAGAAAACGATAAAACAACAAAATTTATTTTGTAGATAACATGTTGATCAAGTATCAAATGATTAAATTTATAGACTTCTGTGAAGGGTGGTTCCTGCCAGAATCAGTAGCTAGAGTAGCCTCCATTGTTGGGGATCACCGCTGCCACACGCCTCGGCATTGATTCAAAGAGACTTTGGATGTGTTCTTGGGTTACAGCAGACCAAGCAGCTTCCACACGTTACCAAAGTTGATCTGGTGTGGCAGCTGGGGGTGTAATCTGGGTCAATCGTTGAGCAACCATGGAACACATGTTTTCTATCGGTGAAAGATCCGGAGAGTGAGCCGGCCAGGTAAGCAATTCAATCTGGTGATTGACGAAGAACCTTCGGACAATGCGTGCCACGTGTGGTCGCGCATTATCCTGTTAAAATATGGCTGTGGCCAAGCTCTTAAGGAAAGTAAGGACAACTGAGACTCCAACACCTCGGAGATGTAGCGCTGGCTGTTTAAAGTACCGGAAATGAGTAACTAGAGGAGTGCGAGAGTGATATCCAATACCACCCCATACCATAATACTCGGTGCATAACCAGTGTGGTGGTGCATAACGCAGCTGTTCAGCATCCTCTCTCCACGGGGTCTCCAGACTCGAATCCGACCATCGTGATGTTGCAGAGAGAAGCGTGACTCGTCAGTAAAGCCAACTTCTTTCCATTCTGCCACCCACGTCCTTCTTTCATCGCACCATTGGCGGTGGTGATGTCTGTGGTTCTGCGTCAAGGGTAGACCAAGCAATGGACGTCTTGCGGACAGACCACTCTGCTGTAAACGGCGTTGACTGGTACGCGCAGAAACTGAATGATGCGTTACAGACTCAATGTGCTGTGCTATGGTTCGTGATGTGACTGAGCGATCCGTCACTGCCATGCGCACAATTTGCCGGTCCTCACGTAAAGTGGTGCACTGAGGTGGATGCGTTCGACCACGTCGGTCCGTCGTACCTCCTGCATCCAACGGTCACATATCCGCATTACAGCTATTTGGTTTCGTCCAACACGACTACCGATTTCCCTGGAAGATTATCTACAATCTCGGTAGGCCACGATCCTTCCTCTGTCAAACTCGGATACTTAATCAAAAGCTGGTCGCTGTTTTCTACGAGACATAACTGATCGTTTTTTTTTTAAAAAAACCACAAAACACAATTGCTGAACTAGAAATCGTTGAAATCTCCAAGCCTTAAATAACGCTTTGAGGTGGCGCCACAGGCGTGCGTGATGTATGTCTGCGCTGAAATTCTAATCATTTGCATATCTCACCTCCGCTAATGCATGTTCTAAATTTCATATTATTTGCGTGCTTTCTTCACTGCGTTGCATTTACTTTGGCCAGCAGTATATATATATATATATATATATATATAGATAGATAGATAGATAGGGAGGGACTGAACTAATAATAAGGATTGAAAAAAGAGGTACTGGTTATACGGCGAAAGCATTATAAAATTAAAAATTGCAGCTCTAAGAAATGGGTGCGCATAATACGCTGGATTTTACGGTAAATAAACTCAATTTTTACAAATTCTCTGGATGTTTTAAAACAGATTACATATCGCATCATATGTTTTCGTATTCAGAAAAAAAAATGTTTTTGAAAGATTTCTATTTTGAAATGTGTCCATTTGTCAATTCGAAAATAAGTTTTGTGATAAATTTATCTCAGAAATAACATGTTTAAAATAATAATATATTTCAAAGCCAAATGCCTATTGGCTTTGGTTTGACATTCTTTATATCTTCATAATAACTATTAAATCATACTAAAGTGTTCCCAAAAGTACCCGAACCAATAAAGAAAACACAAACCTTTTGAAAAGAATATATTTAGTTTTCAACATAATATCCTTTCAACACTATACATTTCCCTCACGGCGATGTTCAACAAGTTAGTTACCCTTTTTATAATAAGTACTGTCTTGCTCCTCAAAATAGCCATTCACTGCCGACATTACTTCTTTATAGTTGGAAAATCTGACCACTGAGCCATTTTTTAAAGTTTGTGAATAGAAAATAATCCGAGAGTATTAAATCTGGCTATTAGGGTGCATGAAGTAGCAATTTAAATTTTAATTCAATAATTTTGGCCATTGCAATAACGGATTTCTTAGCAGATGCATTGTCTTAATGAAACAACACTTTTTTCTCAGCTAAATGTGACCGTTTTTGCTTGATTTCTTCGATCAAATGTTGCAATAAGCTCTTGCAATACTCGCTGTTCATAATGTTTCCATTTTCAAGATAGTCAATGAAAATTGTCCCACGCATATCATAAAAAACCGATGCCACGACCTTGCCTGCAGATGGAACGGTCTTTGCCTTTTTTGGAGCCGCTTATCCCTTTACATTCTATTGTTTTGATTGTTCATTTGCCTTGTGTGTGAAATGATGGTCCCATGTTTCATCCATGGTTATGAAACACCGCAAAAATTCTGCTTTGTGGCTATGAAACTTCGCTAAACACTCAACTGAAACATCACGACACTGTTTTTGTTCGAGTGTGAGCAAACACTGTATCCATATTGCACACAGCTTTCACATGTCCAAAGCTTCAAATAATATGCACTGAACCGTATTTTTTTAAACGCCTACTATGTCTGATAGCTCGCGCTTTCAGTCGATGATCATCCAGTACCGCTTTGTGGATTTTCGGATTTTCTTCACCATTTCTGGTGTCGTCACCTCATTTGATCCACGACTGCGTTGCTGTTATTGGCCGCTCATACAGCCTCGTTTAAACTCTGCTTCCCAATATTTTATTATTGTAAACGAAGGAGCACTCTCACCCAGAGTAGAATCTAGTTCAGTTTTTGTATTGTATAGGCTGAGGTCTTTCAAATAAAAGTATTGTATCACATAACGATGATCAATTTTCTCCATTTTCCCAAATTCACTGAAAACGTTTACCATTGATAGCTGCCAAACAAATACTAAGCAATAAAGCGTCTTCAAACTTAAAATATATGCTTTATAGATTGCGCACTTTCTAATACAGTGATATTTTCAGTCAGGCCGGGTACTTAGGGGATCACCCTTCGTATCACCAGAAAAAAAGTTATAGTTTCAACCATGACGTCAAAATTTTAACAACACAAAATTTAAAAGTTAAGGAACTATTTTCAAAAGGAAGAAAGCAGAAAAAATATTTCAAATATTAAATATCAATTTGATTTGTAACGCAAAAATGCGGAAGAAAATCTGTAATACATATTCCTTTTTACAAATAAATTATTTATTTTTATTTGAACTCCTTTATTTTTAATTTTTTCGTATTTATTGATAAAAATTGCTGAGCCTTAAAGTAATATAAATACACTCTATCATCTCAATATATATATATATATATATATATATATATATATATATATATATATTCACTCAAAAGAAATCGAGCTACTATCACGAAAAGTGGCAGGAATGTAATCTGGTAAGAAATATGCAAATGAATAAAATTTCGACACAAAATGAGACAGAGGTATAAGTGCACTATGTGGATATAATATGTGCATCTGGAAGAGTTCAAGAGTATGTTTTCTTGTGCCATAATGTTAACGAAGCAAATCTGTCGACTTCAATATACTGTATTGTGACTATAAATGCGTCAGAAATGTAACCGGTGACAGTGCGAACAATTGCTGGACTTTAAGAGGGAGTGTATCGTAGGACCCTTAGCAGCAGGTTGGTCGAACAGGGTTATCGGCCACCACGTTGGTCATAGCGATATGGTAGTTACTCGGTGTGGCAAAAATAAATCACGGATGGGGTAGTCTACCATTGAGAAGGATCAGGGTGTCTCTGGATTACAAATGCGTGCAATGATCACGCAATAATAAGAGCGGCTCCATCCACAACAACAACGTCATTAGGATCACTTCGACGCCATCTATTGCCTTCCAGATATCCAATAATATCAAAGTAAACTATTCAGAAACCACTGGTCGACTCAGGTATAAGGAGCCAATTACTATTCAGATGCCTACCACTGACGCCATACCATATGCAGTGTCGATTGGATTTTTCCCGACAGGAGTGCTGGAGTGTGACCTAATTGGAGGCATGCGATTTTAAGTGATGAATTCTGATTTAGTCGCATACGCGTGTGAAGGTGCTCAGGCCACCGGTCTGATCCGGTATTTATTGTCGAGAGACATACGATGGTTACACATATTGTAAGATTGTGGGCAGCAATTTTTAGGGAAACACGGTCACTCTAATCATGCTTCAACGCATTTTGAATACAAGCAGTTACTCGGAAGTGATTTTAAATCCAGTTGTACTTCCCTAAGCTATCTTGTAGCTCAGGTGTCATTTATCAACAAGACAACACTCGTTCATACTCTCAACAATGTGTTCAAGGGTATGATGTAAAATCATACCCTTGAAATCATTTCAGTGTTTCCTGCCAGGTCACCAGACCTCTAGCTAATATAGCATGTGGGGGACATGCTTGAAAGGCAGCTGCAGCTATCCCGCATTACTGGTGTATAAACAGTCCAGCTGGTATCACTTTTTAGTGCTGCACCGTATAGGCGACACCAATTGTTGCAAGTAATTTTGGTACCCAGTCTTCTCTCCAGGCGGAGGCCAATGAGCTCTGACGATGCGAAATTGAACTTAAAAATATAATTTTGCCGAGAGCACCCAAACCAAACGGGCACTATATGATTTTGTAACAGAGTGTGTTTACAAAAATAAATAGTGAAATATGTGCAAAAGAAAAGGTTTTTACCTTTTTAAAAGATTTATGTAAACTCGTATAAACGAATTTTTTTAATAGGAGTAAATTTTTAATAAAATATTAGAACAGTGTAAAAAAAACATAGATACACGTGCTGTTCTTAAATTAATACAGTTAAAAAAACTTTAAACTGTGTGTTCAAAAATGCATTAATTAATAATAGAGAGCATGAAATCGAAAATATCTTACACCCATTTTTTAAAGTTACGCAAGTATAAGTCAGTACCCAAGTATGTGTCAAAAGAACTACAAATTTCTTAAGATGAAACGCTAAGAACAGATAACACTTTACAGTGCCTTTTATTTATTAGAAATGACACCCTCTATCCCCAAAAGAACATTTGCCTTTTTTGAAACGAGTGTCTTAACACGTCAAGGTTTTGAAAGGTCACTTTTCTTTCAATAACCGTTGCAATGACTTTCTTTGTGTCGCTAGTGTATCTCATTCTTCTTATGTGTTAGTTTTCGATATTTTGTTCTTAGTTTGGTAAATTCACCAGGGAATTTTTTTCAGAGTTATATTTGTTTTTCATATGTTTTTGAATGTTACTTGTAATTTTTCATGTCTGTGTTACTGTTGAATAAAAGAATTAAAAAATGCAGGCAAATTTTTAAAGATTGTTTATAAAAAGAAAGAGTTGAAATGAATTTTTCTTACCAGCGTTGGAATTACGCATTTTTCTTCTTCATTTTTCTTAAAATTTTTACACTAACATTTATAAGTCATTATAAAAGGAAAGTGTTATTTTGTGTCTTTAAAAAATTCTTCAGTTTAAAAAAAATGTACAAGGCACTTAGCTTAAGTTAATGGACGTATTTTACATACAATTTTTGTTTTGCATAACTTCTATTTTCATTCATTCATACAGTCACTGTTCACACTATATATTTGTTTTACCTATAATTTCATGTAATTTGTGTACAGTCAAACAAACAGTAAGTTCTTTGAAAGTCGATAAAAGTATTAATCAAAAATTTATTAACATATTATTATTTTAAGACTTCAAGTAAGGTTAAAATAAAGGAATTATTTTATGAGCTATAATTTTTATTATTGTCGAACTAAGTAATGGAAACTCAAGTTAGCAAAGGAAAAGATACTTTAAAAATCAAAAGTATTTTCTTCCCCTAAAAATGCAATATTGAAGTAAATATCTAGTTGCAGATGGTATTATTTTCCAGGGATTAAAAAGAAATATATACAGGGTGTCCCAAAACGACCGCATAAACTCTGCACTGCTAAATTCCTCGTTGGGAATACATAAAAACTGCCCAAAGAAGCGTTCCTGTTCAATCCATAGTTTACGAGAAAAATACGAAAAACAAAGTATGACGTCATTTCCGGTGCAAGAGAAAAAACACTTTATTGAACATATCAACAGTAGTATATGCACAATTTAAGGAAGATGTTCAAAATGTCCACCGTGCATGTCGAGGCAGGCTTGAGCACGCCGTGAAATGGCTGTCATCACACGTCGCAGCACCGTGGGGTCCACCGAAGTACAACAGCATTGCAGACGAGTAACTAGTTCCATTTATGTTGTCACTACGTCTCGATACACCAGTTCCTTGAGATGGCATGTCGCAGTAGTCACAAGCCATGTCGCAAGTTCATGTCGTAGTAGTCACGAACGGAATACATGACCACCATTGAATACTACCGGTAGCTGCAAGATGCAGACTTTTAAATACCAGTTCAACGGTGGCTTAACGTCATTCCACGGCGCGCACATGCATGACGCGACATGGGAGACGAACGTTTTAAACATTATCATCTGGAAAGATATGCAAATACTGTTGTTGATATGTCCAATAAAGTGTTTTTTTTCTTGCACCGGAAGTGACGTCATACATTGTTTTTCGTATTTTTTCTCGTTAACTATGGATCGTACGGGAATGCTTCTTTGGACAGTTTTTATGTACTACCAACGAGGAATCTAGCTGTGCAGAGTTTATGCTGTCGTTTTGGGACACCCTGTATATATATGTATGTGTAAATGATGACAAACACACACACACATACACGCACGAACGCACACACGCGCATGCACGCTCAAGCTCGCAAACACTCACATGCACGCTCAAGCACGCAAACACTCACATGCACACATGCCTACATGCTCAAACACAGACACAACTTTCTGGCAGGAAATATTATTTTTTAAAAAAAGTAATAGTTTGATAAATTAATACCTCATCAGAAAAAAGTTCTTTAAAACTAAAAAAAGAATACATTTTATACAGCGAGCCACATGACAGAGTTTAATTTCATTTACAAAATCTCTTACTTCTAATAATTAATTTTTCTTGTCATTTATAACATCTAGAGAAGGAAATTATGAAATATTAAATTATCGAAGAATCAATTAAATGATTTTTTTCCTGAATATAATCTCATGTTTTATAAAAATTCTTTGAGATGACATTTTTCTTTTCCTCATTTAGTTCTGAGGCGACAGCTGATAAGTGAGAAAAATAAGAAATTATTTTTAAGAAGGAACATCACCTTTTCTCTGAGAATCAATCTGCAGAAGAATGAGTTGGACTTTAATTAAATTTCACTTTATTGTCTCAAGATCAATTTTCTGACCTTCCTCATTATCAATTCCTCTGATTACTTTGTACTCATTTCTAAATTTTGGCAGAACTGGATTTCAAACTCAATTTTGGTGGAATCTACGATTTCTGAGAAATATGGCAGCTAATTTTAACTCTTAATTACATTTTTTCACGAAAGTTTTCTAATTAAAATAAGAAATTATGGATTCTTGTGAAACTTTGACTGTTTTCATTGGAGGTGGGTTGATTATAAAGAAAACTACCAAGAAGTTTCAATAATATTCTTAGCTATTATTTTTCTGTCGAAATAATATTGGTTTTGAACGTTTACTTTAAGGATGTATTTTACTAAGTTAGGCAGAATTAAATTTGACTTAAAATAGTTAACCCTTAATGATAAGTTTGTGTTTGCTTGCGATGCTTAAACATTTTACTTTCTGTTATAAATTCTTTGAAGTGAAACCTTATTACAAATCACTTGGAAGGTGTTTTAAAAGTAATATTCAGAATGAATTAAATGACATTGTATGCTCTAATTATAAAAGTTTTGAAGTAATGTAGTATAAAAAACAGCCCTAAAGCTATATTAGTGGTGGTAGAATTTAAAATTAAGTTTTGAAATGTTTTATAATCAGAATACAATTTAAAATTTTGAAAGTATTTTTCTGCACCAGAGTAATATGTTTGCGTATATAACCCATTTTTCAAAAAAAGAAAAGAAGACTTATATATATATATAGTTGAAGGTGTTTATAATTCAATCACTGGATTACAAAATAAAATTGATAAATAAATTTTACGAAGCACAATGTAATATTTTTTATTGGCATAATCTTTATTTTAAGGACGTCCGTTTGTTTTAGTTTTTGCGAATGATAATAATGAATTTGCTCGTATATAGGCAAATTACTTCATGCGGCAAGAAAAAGCAATGCATGTTCTTAACCGTACAGTTATGATAATAAATTTCTGAAATTCGTTATCAGTGATGAAACAGCATTTCGACTTCAGAATTCGATATCAGAAAATCTACATTGTACAAAGAAAACTGAGCGAGTTAACCTAAAATTTAATTTTTGGTGTCGACTAATTTATTACAAAGAAACAAGGTAATTGGTCATTTCCTCGGAGACCTTAATTAATTCTGGCACTTAGTACGTTACACTGCAATTGTTTGCTACACTACAACTATTAGAGAAATGCAGCCAAACATTTGTTATTAATAAGATGGATCACTGTCATTGGACTATATATGAGTGTAATTTCTTTGACAAGAAATTTACAGATCTATCTTTCTCTCTCATTGAACTAGTAGAAATGGTTGCAAGGGGAGTGAATCTCGTAACTTTTAATCAGCAGTTGAGGGGCTAACAATGTTAATGATATTTCACATATTGCTTGAATGAATGAACTACTTTATAAAATATAGTAGAATATACCTTGGTACAGATTCAAGGGATATTTTTTGTAGATTAATAGCAAACTAAAAATGTCACATCACTTTTTGTTAAATAAATGCTTTTAGTTAAATAAACTACTTAGAATTTTGATTTGTGCGAGTCGAATACTATACGCCAAGTAATTTTTACTAGTATCTTTAAATATAGCTCATATTCTAATGTGTAAACTATTATAACATATTTTAAACATATACTCATATTAGTCCATAACAAAGGGAAATATCTTCTTATTTAAATTATCTTCAAACATCTCATTTATATGCCCATGAAAATAATTTAAGTATAGAGAGTCACAAAATTGAAATGAAAATCCGTGATTTATCTAAGGCCAAAATACGTATGTTTTCATAAATAGATTGAATTTCCACATTTCCAAGCATGGTTTAACAAGATAAAACTCCATGAAGGTCTGATACTTTCAAGAAAAACATGAAAGGAAGTATAACATTAAAAGGTAAAGATTAAATATTTTCTAAGACAACGGCGTGATAAAAGTGATGTTTGCCGAAGAATATCTAATAGCATTTTGTATAAAAATTTTTCCTCTCAAATAATAGAAGGAATGATTTCAGAAATCTTTATAGAACTTTCGAAACAGAACTTCATTTCAAGCTTAAGATACATTTTGAGTAATGGAGGTAAGATTTCTCAAAAATTTTAAATAATTTCACATTAACATATGCATTACACAGCAGATGTAAATAATTCATGAAATAAAAATAAGTATCGTTCTTAAAATTTTAATTTGAGATTAAAGGAGTAGCAAAAATCCTAAAATAAACTCTAAAAGTAAAAATAAATATCCATCTAAATACAGAATTTCCAAACACTAAGAACATAAGATGTACTTTTCATTTAATAATAATATTCATGAAAAACTAAAATAAAGTGGAGAAAATGCTGATCACATACATTTGTTTTATGTTCAATACATTATTTGAAAAGGATCAAAATATTTTATCATGTAAATAAGGAAATAGAGGTGGAAAATTTTTTAAGGAAATAGAGGTGGAAAATTTTTTAAGCAAATACAATGAAAAAATAATATTCATAATTGTAATTGAAGTTTCTGAAAATGTATGCCTGGGAAATATTTAGTCTGGGTAGACAGAGATCATTATCCATAATACTTTTAGTTTATTTTTGTAATATATACAGGTGAACTATTGTTATTCATTTAAAAGCCAGATTTACTCAGTCATTATTTTTTCTTCCCAAGAAAACAATTTTTCTTGGAAATTTTTCATGCTTGAAGAATTTATTTTCTTTTTGATACATATTTTTATTTTAACTATATTCAAAATCTGAGCAAAAACATCTACTCATCTATTGATATGTTAGCCAAATATTAGTACATTAATACTTACCACACACATACATTTAATAAAATAATAAAATATTGACATAAATAAAGATATATCAATACTTCATTTCTTTTTTTAAAAATGATTTTAATTAAAATCTTAAATAATTGAATATTAATGATACATATTTTGATGTTAAATTATATCCAAATACAGTAGAACGTCGTGTATCCGAATCAATTGGGACCGGATACCGTTCGGATACGCCATTGTTCGAATAACCGAAAACCGAATGCGATTCATGCAGTATATGAAACCGGACACTAAACGAATATTGAAAATCATCACATGCGGGAAATGTGCTTGAAGAAAAAACAAAATATGAGTAAATTGTCGCAATTTTACGTTTATTGTGGAAAATAATCACTTATTTTTCGCTGTACCGTTGTACACCTTCGATTTTCGCTGCAAGGTCTCTGATTCTCTTGAGCAGCAGTAGTTGAGTAGGAAAGCTCTCTGATCGTTGTTCGTACTATTCTATAGTTGTCGCTAACGCAAAAAACGCGTCAGCATTTGATGGACCCTTGCTACTTTCATCGTTGTTGTTGTTTCCCGTCACTTTTGGCCTCACGCGAAACAACTGTTGAGCACATAGCACTGTTCGAAAACTTATCTGGACTTTGGTCCGGATATTTGACTCTCAGGATAATAAACGTCGGATAAACGACGTTCTACTGTAAATGAGATAGTAAATATGAGAATAATAGCTCTATTCATCAGATGTCGGAAATCTAATGTTCTTTAGTACTAAATAAAATAAGCATATATATATATGTAATATTTTTTGAAAAGTTACTTTAGTGGAATGTAAGCAACATAAATATATATTTTTGTTATAGATTTGCATACATACTTAAATGCAAATAAAAATTCTCAAAGCTTTCAAAATATTTTAATTGATTTTGTGAGACTTAAGTTTTGCAAGGTAAACATTAATTATATTGTTAAATATAATTATTGGACTTCTAAAAATATTTATTGTATATTCTGATTTTTCTCAAAAAATTATTTCTCAATATGAAAAGAGATCTAAATATTAAGAGCACCAAACCGTAAAATTAATTACCAAACATATTTTTCGAAAAATAATGAAATTTTAATATAAAAAGATCTTGAAAGATAAGATCTCCCTTTTCATAATACATCTAAATTAAAATTTCTAAAAAAATGTGTATAAATATTCTATATTGCATTAAATATAAACGCAAATAATATTCGATGATCCTGTAGCATTTCAGAAAAAGGAATAAGTAATTCAGAGTTAAGAATAGACCTCTTTGTTCCTCAAACCTTAATCTCTATCATTATTTTAACCCTATCGGTCCGGTGTGATAGTTAAAGAGTGACAAAAATATAAAACGATTCGTCGTTTGATCCGATGGAGTCGTAGACCCATTTTCGTACTTCGTCGATTGTCCGGAAGCTTATAGCTGACAAGTTATTGTTAATCGAACGAAAAAGAAATTGATAGTCTGAAGGGGCTATGTTGCGACTATAAGCCGGGTGTTCTCGCGTTTTGGATTGTCATAAAACATCCATTTTTCAACTTCGGTCACTATTTTTCTCATGAAAAAATTTCTATATTGAGTGTTTGTTAGCTTCATGCACTTCAAAACAGGCACCCATCTTCTTGCCTTCCGAAAACCCCTATTGTGTGCAAACGATTAAAAATGATTTTTATGATATTCCGAATTGTTCAGAGAGTTTTTTTTGGCTATTGATGTGTATCTTCATTGAGCACCATTTGAAAATCTTCTTGCTTAGGCATCAGTGGCACACTACTAAGTTTTCAATCGCTAACGTAAAAGAAAATAATTTCTGAAGCGTTGAAACCAAACATCACTAGTATTTTTTCGTGTACTTTTTTCTTGCTAGTACCTCCTCGAGAAGAAAACAAGTTGAAAGACATACTTTTGCTGCATTTTTTTACTTTGTAAAAATTGCAATGTAATGGTAAATAAGCGACTAAATATATCACATATTTCATATTCGAAATTCTAACTTTACTC
Organism: Trichonephila clavata; assembly: GCA_019973975.1. Taxonomy (NCBI): domain Eukaryota; kingdom Metazoa; phylum Arthropoda; class Arachnida; order Araneae; family Nephilidae; genus Trichonephila; species Trichonephila clavata. The sequence continues at coordinate 120,453 of BMAO01026559.1, forward strand.
ATAACTTTTGTGTCGATTTTTTACTCTGAATCAGTTCCTATCATCTGACACAAATACTTTATTTTAACAGATAAGCTGTTTAGGAGTAGACGCCAGGAATAGTTTAGTTTTCATTTTCTCACCACATCAAATCTAAACGAATACATGTGGAAAAAAAAATTGAAAAAAGAGATTTAGTTGATAACTGAAAGCTGCAGTGTAGCTTCTTAGCATAGAAAGTTTAATTGAAACACTCGCATGAAATAATTCGGTTAGTATAAATTAATGGGTTTGAATGATAATGTACTGAATTCTGCTGTTGTAATTTGAAGAAATGCATCTGTATGTTTATTATTTTTTTCATTATATAAAATGTTGATGAAACGAATTAGCAATCAAGGGATTGAAATAAATAAAAGTATATAAATAAGAGTATTCGATATACTGTTAAATAGATTTCATTTGAAATCTATAGGTTTTTAAAATTTAGTATTCACAGTGAGCGGCAACTTAATTTGAAAGTAGAATATAAAAAAAGGTTGTATTTGCTAATGATTCCCATTCCTGATTAGTTCTTACTAAGTTGATAAATTTTAATGTGGTTCAATAATTTTTTAAGAAGCAATTTTCTGTTCAGAACTTAAATTTAACAATATACAAATTCAACTAATATTTTCTTTAAAACTAGTATGTTGTTTGGCATTTCTATTACTTCATTAAGTGTATGGCAAACAAAAAGGAAATACGTAGCAAAAATAAAACGTTCGTTACATAACACACCTTCTGTAAATATATCTTGCAGTTTTATTGGGAGAAAATTCGGTTCGCTGCTCGACTAATCAGATTGTGGAAAGCGAAAGTTTGCTTCTTAGGCTGCGCATTCAATTACTGTACCTCATGGGCAGCAATCGTAGGAATTTTCAAGGACATATAATCCCTTTGATCCTTCGTTAAGAGATACCTTAATTAGTTTAGTGATAACTCTTGTGGCAAAATAGTAGTTTCTTGGGTCGTTTCGATTTCTGTAATTCAACATGTGTCTTTCTTAATACTATAAGAACAAATAAATACATACCAATTTCATATAATTTGAATTTAATCAGATACATGACAAATTTGAAATGAATGCTATGGTCGAGCGTTCTATACTGAATTCCAGGAGAAATGTTATAAACACAGAATAACCCTCATTTAAAAAGCTTATTTAAAGCATATAGCCGTAAATTTGAATATCGTATCGTTAGTAAATGATTCTCGACTTGTGGTAATATTAGTTAAAATATAAGAATGTAATTATTCATAAGCTTACTCAAGAAAAAGTAACAACAAATATCTAATTAACCTTTAGATTTTATTTAATTTGTGTACTTCAAGAATTTTTTCAAATGAAATTTAAAAGTTCAACCAAATGAAAATAATTTAGGAGTACAGTATATGAAAAAAATCAGGATATAAATCATAATCCTCAGAAATCTATGGAAATTTTTATGAATGAAAAAAGTAGAAAAACTATAATTGAAATATTATATATATAAATTTATCTTTCAGTATCAGCATATTTTTCTTCTAATTAAATGTTATATATAATTAACAATGGAACTATTACGTAGAACATAGTTGACTTTAGCTTTTTTTAAGAAAATTACCCTGAATATATGTGTGCACTCCCTACACACATTCAAGCGTCGTAGTAACGGATGCGTGAAACTAATAAGTGTAACGTGATGTAGTCGGTTGGTAGCTTGTTATAAAACTATAAGACAACAATTTACTGGCGTACTTGTTAGACAGGTTCCTACTACTACAATGGGTGGTCATTAGGATATAGATACTTCTAAATGTGAAGTTATAGTCAGCGCACGATAGATGACACGCAGCATTCCAAAGATAGTGATGATATTTGAAATTTCCCATGCAAACATTTTTCACGCGCAAGAGTGTACCATGAATATCGAATATCCTATAAAACTTTGGATTTTTGACATCTGTGCTTCCGGGAAAGGATCTTGAATAAACTGGACCATCGATGACTGAATAGATTCCTTAAGTGTGATACATCCTCAAATTTTGGTAAACTTGAGAGCTGGTGCTTTTTCAAGTAACCGCGTGATAATTCTTTGATGATCATTCATGTGGGCTTTCGAAACCAAAGGGTGCAATGAAGTTGACTGCAATACATAATGGCTTATGTCTCACCGAGTTTTGCTTCAAGAAGCGAGTGGATTGACATATATGGTATGGAGAAGACATGTAAACCGGAAAAACGTTCAATCTGGCCTTTCAATGATTCAATGTTTCAATGTTTTCAATGTTCAATAGCCTTTGTCATAGTGGATTTTTTAAGTTGACGGGATTTTGTACTCCTGATACATCTAGACAGGTGATATTACTCTTACGGGTGCTAACTATTTAAGTATGTTTCCGATCATCAATACCACTTCATATTCATTATGAATTCCGACAACTTTGAATAGGTGACACCTTGCACTTGGAGTTTTGGTACTGAGTGACATTGGGGATACTTTTATAACTTAAACTACTTGCATTGTTAACAAAAATTCCCATTTATGAACATTATTGAAAGTATTCGAAATGCCCCTCAATCCGCTGTTCTGAAGATTATCACTATATATATATGTAATACTATCAATGAAAAGTAATGTCATATGTTCTTTAAAAAAAATTTTAAAAAAATCTTAATTAATTAAATGTACTAATGCGGAAAGAAATTTAATGTTTTTCAAGATTGATGTTTAAACATTATCTAGAATAGTTATATTCAAACAAATGTTTGTTATTTTAGTCATTTTATCATTTTTTTAATATCTTAGCCCGGGAGAAATCACGCACTCGATACTAACTTTAATCGTAGAGAGGGGTGACAGAGCAAGCCTTTTTTTTTTTTTTTGCTTAATTATTTATACTGCGCACTATGAAAATCATAATTCCAGTGATGAATTTAACTAAAAGAAAAATACTTACCTAAATTTAAGTACTTATTATTTTTTTCCAAAATTTAAAAATGAATATAACCAAAATAAACTAAAAAGTTTCAAATATAGGTGACTTTAATAATGGACACAAATAATACATACTTTTTGCTATTACAGGTATTATATTTGCAGATAAAGCTGTCATAATTTTTTCAAGTTATTATAGTTTTATTGTCCTTAGATGATTGACAAATAGCATGTTGAACTTTTCTTTCTTGTTTCTTTTTGACAGGTCACAGTGGACCTTGTGGTACATTTGCAGCTTCATATCCTTTTTAAAGCATTTATTGTTGCCTATCGGTTCACTAATTTGAAGATTCCAATAGGCGAATAATATTAAATTAATTTCGTTTCCTCGAAGGTTTACGTTTAATTCGTAATTTCCATCACAATCAGGCGACAACAGTTTTTAACAATTTATAGTTTATTTCTCAAACTTTCAAATCAACATCCTAGTTCAATGATCAGAGGAGAAGTGCGTGAGATTCCCACGTTTTACACAACGCTCAGTTTAGTTACAGTTAAAACATACTAAACAAGTTAATAATATATATAAAAATACAAATATATAAATTACAAACAAAGTTTCATAAATTAACAAAGATTGTTTTTAATTACATGGTGAATCAATAATATTTTATTATGTATTTTTAAAATTATAATTAATTTATAATTAGGATTTCCTGTGATGCTCTAAATTTCAGCCACATGTTAGGCTGATTGGTACAGCCATTTAGTGAAGTAATCCTCAACTAAAACTGTCCCTTACATTACTCCCTTGCCAGTAACGAAGTACGATACATAGAAAAATAATATGGTAGGGACAGCTATAAGAATTATTGAACAAATTCGAATTTCCTTCGTAACTTCTACAATAACATTTTTGACATTGCTCATCGATCCATACTTCTTATACAAATTCTAAGTCACAAATACACTGAATATATATTTTAACATCTTGCAGAATACACATTACTTTATACTATTTATATGCATATCATTCCAAAATATACATTTTTAATATTTGAATCGTTGGAAATATTAGGAGAAACAAATAATAGTTTCATTTTAAACAATACTTTCACAAGTTACCAACTTCCTAATAAGTACACAAGACTTTTAAATTTAGTACACTATATACGTGGAACAAAAAAAAATACATACACAAATAAAATACTATATATACCAATTATATTCAATGATGATAAGTTATAGCATGATGCTTTAACCAACATATATAAAATTAAATCATCAATACATATTTTTAGAAACAGTAATTTGTAGCTGTACTTTTAGCAACAAAATTGCATTAATTTTACATTAGAATTCAAAATAATTAGTTACTCTGCAATGATACATATGAATTTTGTGAATTATTATGAATCAGATAAAATTCATTAGTCTAATAAAACTAAATTTTCATATTTACATACATACGGGTAATTTTATACTGAAACTTTCCTATATTTACAAGAAAACATCAGAAAACCTAGTTCTAATTCTGCCATAATAATAATAACTACAACATTAATACAATTCCTTTGCCACCACAATTGAACAAATTTATATAAAGCCCTCATCTTATTCACACATATTTAAAGTTAACATATATTATTTATATACATTACTTGATGTTAATAAATACTTTATAAAATTCATATCCTGAAAATTTTATGTTCATTATTTGTAAATAACAGATAGTTTTATTCCAAAACTTTTAACATATTTAAGATATGAGATGCAATAACTTGTAATATTAAGGAGAAAATGTCTGTCGACAATGTAGCAAATACAGTTTATATTAAAACAAAGTAGTTACGAATAATTATCGACATACACACCTTTTCTATAATATACATTAATCTTTGAATGGTAGAATATTCCAGAAAATATTTTAAATCATGCCCTTTTTATTGTGTTATGTTTTGTTTGATTTAGATTCTCGCTGTTAAGTGAATTTTATAAATCAATACTTTGTGTTTACAAACTACTTAAGTATATGCTTATACTATAGTCTTGAAATAATTATTTTAATTTTGCATATTCAAAATGAAGATCCTATATAAATGGGAGTTAATTTTACAATTTTAAAAACTATGAACGTAAAATACATTGTCATTTAAGGATATTACCAGAATTAAAGTGTTTACTATAACTTTTCACCTATACATGAATTTATCGGGGCGGGGATTTATCAATTAGATACATTTTAAATCGATTATAAGATACTTTTAATAACTATTTAATAGTACCAAGTGAAAGGACTAAAACTCTTAACACTTACATACATTTGTTATTTAAATCTTTGTTTATTCTCAATCTTACAGGCTTTATAATCTTCTGCCACAGCTGGTAGTATGTGCCTACCAGTAGCCAGTGAGGTCTTTCGAATTTGAAGGTCATTTTCCTGTCCAAATATTTTGTTCGTTTCGATTGTCCAATGCCAAAAGATAGGTTTCAATCTATCCAGAGATATCTTAACTGGTTTATCTTGATTATTACTGAAATATTTTCACACCTCTATTTACTACAAGCATGGTCCTTCATAAGGTGGTTGAAGTGTTGCTTTAATTTATCATCTGCTGGAACAAACATGTGAGAGGATTTCAAACTTTGCACAAAGATGTTTGCTTCCTGTTGCGAGATTTCAGTGGCTTAACCTTATGTTGTTGTAATTTGCAACAGAATTTTGTGGTTCCACGTACACGGTAGGGGACTAAAATTCACCAGGTAATTTAGCAGTACCATACACCATTGTGCAATAGTGACTAATGTCAGGTCTTTTGTGGCAGCTCTGCTTCAACAAATATAGTGGTAATGACTGTCTACCTAATATTTTGTGAGATTTTGTATGTTCCTTGAAGGTCCTATGCAAAACGCTCAACTTTCCATTACATTGAGGGTGGTAAGATGTTCTGTGAGCTACTTTGCTATATTTGCAATGCTTCTAAATAGTTGGGTGACTCAAATTCTGACCTTGATCTATGATCTATTTAGCAGGCACTAAACCTACAACTAACACGATCATAAAATGCTTTCCAAGTTATTTCCGCAGTTATTTGCGGTATAGGAATTGCTTCCATCCAGCAAGAGAATGGGTCAATGCAGGTTACAATGGCATTTGAAGGTGGTGGGAACCAATTAGATCTTATAACATCCATACACTAAACCTGTAAATGTACCATTTACTTATAAATGAATATATGATCCGTATGGGTTGCAAAACACAACAGTCAAAACCACTACGTTGTTAACGGCGAAAAGATGTAGCCTAATTATAGAACATATTTTGGAAAAAATTTCGCCTTTCGCGGGTAACGCAGTAACTTCAGGTAACTAAGGATTGTAAAAAAAAACGTTTGCCGCTCACAAAAAAGAGGGAAATATGTGACAAATATATATTGGTTTGTACGAAGACTGACATAGGAGGAGACTGGCAAGGTTATTGGTAGCAAACAAACAATTTTCCTAGAATTAAAGATTTGTGAGCTCAGTAAACTCCAGTTCTCGTATGACTCTCCCGGTTTCATCTAAACAACCAAATAAAATTTAGATTATTTCCAATTATATTAACAATTGTGTTGTGTTAAATAAATTTAAATTAAAATCGGTTGCAAAAAAATATCCTTGATCAAAAGAAATAAATTGAAATTTTACTCTTATTGATATATAATGAGCTAAAATTTCTAAAAAAAAATAATGTGTTTATCTGATCAATAAATCTTCTTTTACATTCAGTTACTATTGTGTTTTTGTGCTCTTTTTCGAGGATTTGCTGTAGATATTATGCATAAGTATTGAAACTATTTACAGCAAATAAATATATGTGTTGTTGTTGGACCGTAGCTCGTTAGCTTGTTAAGACCAAGAGCTAACAAACAAAACTATTTATTCTAACGGCAGCAAAGAAAAGGAGCTACAAAAAACATAAATATTATACTAAATTAAATAATTAAACACGCGTCGTTGCCAAATGGCAAAAGTTCGTCTTTTAGGTATTCGTCGTGTTTTTGACTCATAATCTCTATAACATGAGCAGCACGCATACCTGTGAAGTCAGGTCAGGACGACGACAAGTGCTGTCATTATATAAACTCTTCAGATATATAAATTTATAAGAAATAAAAAAAGTAGAAATATTCTTGAAAAGTTCAGCTATCTAGAAATAATCACCTCCACAAAACCTAAAAGGCCTGTTTTGGCTTTTTGTGGTCCCTGAATGTTCATCATTTAAATTCTGTCAAAGAAAATTGCTTCAAGTGAAGAAGATAAATATTATATCGCTGGTTAAAAAAATGGATAGCCGAAATATTTCATTTGCGTTTTACAGAACACTTCGAGCTATAACCATATATGTCAAACATTATATATGCACCAACCACAAAACATCTCTCGTGCTTCAAACTATCCTAGGGGTAATAAAAATTCGTGACAGTGGAAGAATTTGAAGCTCAACGAGAAAAAAAATGTGAAACGAAAAGGAAAAAGAAACCAAAAGCCTGAAAGAAAATCCTCGATATCTGGTGTTTCAGGATACTAAAAAGGCAAAGAAGACTTTCTTAGCTTTTTCTCTTTCATCTTTAAAAACAGATATATTGTCAATACTGCCAAAAGAACATAGCCAAAATGCTAATTACTGAAATATCTGCTTTAACATTTGCCAAATTTTTCCCCTATGCTTTCTTTTAAACATATTTTCTTTTATGTCTTATTTCTTTTTTATAGAAACTTGCAGAATTTTTAAAAGAGATCGATAGTATTTTGTGCAAAGTCCGATATTTAAGTAATCTGGTGAGACTCTTTCCTATATATATATATATTAAATTCCCTCCTTTATAGCCTTTCTTTCAATATTTTCCCCATTCTTTTTTACCATTTCAAATCTTCTGTTATTTTGTCTTTAATAATTTGACTAAAACTCATGCTGTAATGGCATACATTGAGCTAAATAATGTATAATTGAAATGTAAACTTAAGCCATAATCGATTGGGAAAAAAATAATAGTTAAAAATTCTGTGTTTTTCTTTTGCAAAATATAACTTTTTTACATTATATCTCTTTATATATTCTGTAACAAACAACTTTATATATTCTGTATTATTCATATATGAGCCAAAATTGCATATTCACATGTAAAAATGCGCATACGACGAATTATTGGAGGCTAATGACACATTAGTTCGAGTTCCAACGTATTACAATGAAACATCTGGATGGTGTCTAAGAGAGAGGATATTTTTATTTTAAGGTATAAATACCATGCAAATGTAATTCTAACGATTGGCTTGGATTGAACCGATGAATTGAAGACGGATTTGCACAATGTGAGTAGATGTCAACATTTGAGATAGAACGTACACCTGAACTAAAGGAAGGAAGTCGGTCGCAGCTTCGCTGTATAAATGGAATCAATGATTCTTCCATTGCAGGATGTTTAGCAGAAGTAAGTGAAAAACTGTTATGCAGAGCATGGTAGCAATCAGTGGAAAATGACGACAGGACACGAAGACTGATTGATCATCCGATCAGCTCTCATATTCCGAGGTGTATCTTAATCAATGGTCCGTCATGAAACCCGGGCATGAGGAATTGGAGTGAACATCGATATGAGACTCAAAGAACGAGGTATTAAGACTAACCGTCGATTGCGCTGTTATCGCCTTACTGTTGCACACCAGCAGACTCGCTTACAATGGAATCAGAATTTAAGCTGGACTCTTATGGAATGGAGTAGGACAATACTCGGCCGAATCTGACAAGTCGTTATGCTGCTAGCTAGAACATCTCAGACAAATGTAACGCTTCCCTGGCTCAAGGTCTCTCCCCAAAAACCACTTTTGTTTTCTAATGAACACGCAACTAGACCATTCCTAAATCACTGCAATGGCTTCAATAGCTGAACACGTATGGTACAGCTCGTCGAGATCCGCCTACGATTCAATGCCTAGCCGGATAGTAATTTACATTAGATCTAGATTAGGGTTTATCCATGATTATTTTTCTTTTGTTCTTGTAATGGTTTTATCTTTCTCTTCAAATAAAATAATAAACTCCTATGATACTTTTTAGGTAATGCATATCACACGTAATGCCTTTCGTCTCATTTATATAACTACTTCACAGTATATATGTCTCTATATTATGGTGTATAAAATACATGGAATCCAATATTGATACTTAATTCTCTGTTTCCCATCGGGAGTGATGTAACAGGTTAATACTGATTCATGATGAATACACGTCATGAATTAATGTTGATTCCTCTGACTAAATTGCTCAGTTATCAAACTAAATCTGCCCTCATTCTTTAAGAGTATTCGCCCTTATTTTTCATAGGCACATTTGTTGTATTTTCTGCACCACGAAAAATAGAATTGCTAGCCGGAAGTAATACAGGTAATTGCAGTACTCATTCTTATGCATTGAAACCTACATTGTGCAATCTTCCTCGGAAAAACGTGCCATTGAACGTCCATTACTGTGCCACATATGTCTTACGTTATTTGCTATTTGTTATTTCTTACCTAAATGATTATGTACCAGTTATTCTCATGTAATTACGACTATTAGCAAAACATCGAACAACTCATACTTTCCTTTCAATGTTGTCTCATGCACATAAAATGATGCTGTGTGAGCGATCCCAATTCCACAGTTACATTGGTGGCACTTCGAACTTCAGCTTCCCTTTGATTCGACGTCGGATGAAGTTATGCAGATGTCGCTAACTGTGCTATCTGTTGGACATACAGTGGCAACATTTTCACGAAGTTTAAACTGATGTATGCAGACACACGCGCATGCACTACTAGTCTAAATTATATTTATAAAATTTGCTATTTGTAAATTGTGAGAAAATTGGGAGTTGTAGCTAAGATTGTCTCCAATAAAGCTATTATAACATGATAAATATATTATTTGTCCAAAGAAAATTGGACGTAGGTTAGTCCTTTTCTTGAAGAAATTGTTTTGGGATCTGTAGGTAGTGATACGGATAATCCACAAATGTGTGCACTAATATAAGACTGTGTGTTTCTGTGTATTTTCTCGATGACGTTTGCAAATATTTAATGCAAAGAAAATTATGTCCTGTATCTAAAATGTATAGCAAAATGTAATGAAGAGGAAAATACATAGTAACTCTGAATTTATATTTAAGGATTTCTTTGTATTTCTTTATGTGTACTATAACACATTTTTTAAAGTCAATTAAAATATTCAGAAAATAAAATTCAAGGAAGGATTCACTCACAGAACATTATTTCACATTTAAATTGCCCTAAGGATATTTAAAATTAAAAACTGAAAATTTAAGGGAAACAATCAAAGAATGAAGTAAAATGTTTATAATTCTTTTTTCTGTTCTTTTTTGCTGAGAGTCATGAATGTCTTGGTGTATAAACAAATTAATGCATATTACTGATATGATAATTTATACTTTCAACATGAGTGAAAATATTCAGAAATAGAAAAAAAATATGTTTTGATGAATTGTCATAAATTTTATAGTCAGAAATGCCTATGTATTGAATGGATGTTTTGTTAAGAGTCTTTGGTTTATTTTTCTAAATTGTCAAACTTCACATTAAATTTTAAAGGGTGATGAGTGATGAGTTCAAAAAAAAAATTTTTTTTTCTTCATAAATTGCTTTTTTAACATGTTTAGAATACGGTGGCAAAGTGATTTTTTAAAATTAGAAGTCGTTATAAAGAAGCAGGTATTAGAAGAGCAGCTGTTCACAGCTGTAAGTTAAGATTTTCATTGTGTTTTAATCGAACTTGAAATTTTAAACGCGTTTTTTCTCAAAACTGTGTTTTAAAAACACTTTTCTCCATCATATCTCAAAAACGGTTTGACCGAAAGACTTTAACTTTATAGGGTAGTCTCAGCACATATATACACACCACATGGACTACGATCATTCTAAAATTCAAAATATTTCTATTTTTTATAACAAAAAAACCCCCATGAAATTAAAAAGTTTTTATTCAGAGGTCAACCAAAAATCCAGTTTTTGATATTTTCAATTGACTGTAGTCCATACTGTGCATTTAAGCTTATAGATTAAAACGACATTATTTTTTTAAAATTTCAGAATACCCAATCAGCCGAAACCGTGGAGGAAGTGAACGCCCATTTTTTCGAGGAGGGTGTGTTCAGAGCGCTATAACTCACGTTCCATTGGATATTTTTGGCTAAACATTTATATACATACTTTTAATTGCATATAAATAAATGATGAAGAACTTATATCCATGTGCGCTGCACTAGTGGAGTTTAGGAGGTTGAGGGAAAAAACGAGTTGAGGAGGTCATTTCTGCTACAGGAGGACATACTTCTTACTAATATAGAGATTTTTCTGTCTACTTAAGACTAGTCGGTACCCCCTACCCCGCTAATGTTAAATTGAGCATTTTTATGTACCTTTTTCCCAGAAACTATTAAATGTATAGACTTAAAATTTTTTCTGTACATTTATTAGACTTTTTTATTTAAAATAATCGGAGGCTTTTTCAAATATATTGTTTAGTATTTTCAAAAACATTCATCGCAACAGTATCACAATGAATTTTTTGAAAAATGTCATTTTTTTTTCACGATAACTGACTCTTATAAAAGCTCCGTTCAATATATACAGTTAGATATCAGTAATGTTCAGCCAAGATTGTGCAAGTGCTTCCGTTGAATAGGTTCTGAGAAAAAGGTACACGCATTTTTAAAAACACCGCTTTGAGATAATTGCATTTTTATTATAAAATGTCACTACATCGAAAAAATTATGAGTTACAATCTGTATTTGCACTATTTTTTTAAATATTAGCTTATTCTCAATAACTTTTAAGACTTTTTACTTATTTCTTTTACTTAGATTTCTCAGAAAATACATATATAGCATTTTTCACTTTTAATCTATCGAGATATTTTATAGCATTTGCATCATTTTTCTCAAATTATGCATCAATTTTTGTAGAATTTTCAGTTCTGATACATTATTGCCATCCAAGTTGATTATAAATCATCATAAATACCATGTGAAAATGTGTCAATATATGAAAATATGACTTTGGTAATACATCATTATACGACATATCGAAAAGTTTCATTAGTGTTTTATAAATTCACATGTAAACACAATTTCTTAAAGTATCAGAATTAAAAGGATTCTTAAAATATTACATAAATGGTATTCAAAACAACAACAAGAAAACTGATTTTATGTTTTTAAACATGAAATTTGTGTATTTTATGGTATGTAACAAGTTTTGTGCAACGAAAAAGGGCATTGCATTTTGGGATATATTTATGTACCTTTTGCTAAGAAACTATTGAACACAAAGCTTACAAATTTGTGTGTGCATTAAATAAACATTTATCTTTATACAGAAGTGAAATTTTTTAAAAAATTGATCAGCCTGTTTAAAAATGTAATTTTTGCACAGTAGAATAATGAATTCTATAAAAATTTTCCTTTTCTATGTTACGACATCTGCTTTTTAGCTAAATGTCTGAGGAATATCTCACAAATTTCACTTTAGTATACACAATATATATGAAATATAAAATATAAATTTTTAGTTCATGCATACATTAAATTTATAGAAAAAGAAGACACAAATTAGAAAATATAATCTTTATAACACAGTTATACATGAATATATGACATTTTGAAAAGTTTCATTAGTGCTTTGTATATTCCCATGTAAACATAATTTCTTAAAGCATCAGAATTAAAAAGTTTCTTTAAATGTTACATAAAGGATATCCAAAACAACAAGAAAACTGTTTTTATGTTTTTAAACATCAAATTTATGTAATTTTATGTGTTTAAGAAGCTTTACAGGCAACGACAAAAATCACCCCATATCATCACATATATATGTGTACTTTTTCTCAGAAACTGTTAAATATTAAGACTTCTGATTTAGTCTGAATATTAATTAGACTTTAATATTTATGATGAAGTGAGATATTTCAAATATATTGTTTAGTTTTTTCAAAATCTATGCAATGTAAAAATATCACTATGGATTTCTTGAAAATTTTCATTTTTTTCTACATTAAATGCTGTGTGTTAAAATATTTTGGGAAAATTTTTAAAAATCTCACTTTAGTATACTTAGTTACTAATCAGTTATGTTTCATTGAAATTTTATGAGCATTCTTTCATTATTTTCTGAGAAAAAGGAACATAAATTTTAATAAACACACATTTTGACAATAATGCATTTTCAACATGAAATGTCACTTCATCACAAAAATAATAAATTACAACATGTATTTGGGCAATTTTATTAAGCATTAGCATCATGTCAATATATTTTAAGTAAAATAGGAAACAAAAAAGTTTGTTTGTACAGTTATACAGTTATCTATAGTTAATTTGCGTATGAATGAATAAAAAGAAGGCTTTGCAATTGTTTCAGGATATTTAAAAGGCAAATATCTGTCAAAATTTGGCGTGGCCCGCCAGTTGATGATATTTTAAAAGTCATTTTGACATATTTCTAATTGAAAATATGGCATATATGTTATATCCCTAGAAAGGTAATGAAATACAGATTTCAGAAATATCAAAAACTCAAAATCGATAATTTCATAATTTTTACCCCACTGACTGCGCTTAAAGTTTGTGATGATTAAAAGCTAGGGTTTTTGAAAAATTAGATTTTTACACCATTTTACCATTTATTATATATTATTATAAACTTTAAAGAAAATTTTTCAATACATTTTTTCTTCTTTCTTACCTAAAATTGCAAGGAAGTCTTTGATAAGAATCAAAGCATTATCTTATGATAAATACGAACTAACACTATGTCGCAATCAAACAAAAACAACAACGAGACAACGCAAAATCTAAGTAAACCTATTGTTATCAATATTGCTAAAGCTAGTAATTTCTTATAAACGCATTGTTTTTTTTAAAAAAAAATGTTTAGAGGAAACGGTTCTCTCTTGAGTTTAAAGTCATCTTTGATAAAATTGGAAGTATAGCATAGCGTGTTAACTGAATTTAGCATTGGTATATTACATGATTTCGAAACAGAATTACTTTTTAAATTATATCAAAATAAGAGTTTTTTTCAAAACTATGTGCTTAAGCAAGTAAATCTGTAAATATACTCAGACATATTGCGCAGAGCTCAATATACTGTAGTATAATTAAGAAAAACACAGCACATCTTCTATATCAATGTTTAGTTTCTGAATAAAATGCAACTTTAATTCACTTTTTTGTAATGTACATTCCCTTTTTAATGCAATAAGTTTTGATAAAACTAGTAATAAAATCATATTAAAGATATGGCTTTTTACATTTTTTCAGACAATACAAAAGTACATCTTTATATATAAAATAAAATAAAAATAGCATTAAATATTTTTTTTCTCAAAAAGAAAACAATGCATTTGTGAACTGAAAGATGTGTTGCGTGTGGTGCTCTTTTTACATATGTATGGGGTATCGAGAAAAAATATATAATTTTTGTAAAAAAATTACTCATTTTTAATAAGCTTTTATTCTATTTATTTTAAATAACATCAGGTAATGCAACTAAATAACCAAGGGTGGTTTATAATAACATTGTAATTAAGGAATTCTAATATTAGAACAAATAAGACTTAAAGTAAAGTAACTAATTGTAATTATTTTTCTCTAATAAGCATTTAAAAAGGGGGAGGGAGATTTTATTTCATTCATTAATAATAAAGATCGCAGATTTTCTTTCAGATTGTAGAATCGGTGAAACCTTTAGTTAGAGAATATTGGAAATCATAAAATGAATGGTTATTCCATTCGCCAGCGTGAATGAATTTTTCGAACCAGTTTCAATCATTGATTATACAATTGGCGATAGCCTGCCAAACACTAAAACTAGATTGCATGTCACCATGTACCAAATAAGAAATGGTAATAAAAAGACAGAAGCAATTACTATAAATTCAGGCTACTTGGCAAGGAATGTGTTATTCTCCAATCTTAACAGTCTAAGCACTTGCGTGTAAGTACAATTATATAAACTGAACATATCATTAACTTTTAAGTAATCACTAATGCAAATCATAATAATATTTGTTTTTTAAAAAAAGCGATATATTTCATAAAATACTCATTATTTTTAATCAACAAATATCATCCTGAAAATTAAAAAGAATTATACTATTAACTTAAATTAAAAAGGTATCTGGAATGAATAAAATAGTCGCAGCTTTAATGACCACCATAGTTCGGAACCCACAAAGTCATATACACATTAAAATCTTAAGATAATCGCTAAAAGTTATTTAAAACAGGTTTGAAAAAACAATGTAATTTAAAAATAAGCTGAAAAAGAAATTATTTCAACTTTAATTGATTCAAAATAGATAGCATATTTCTAGAATTGATCAAATTTTCATCTACATTGCGAAGTCTTTTTTTATATCATAAAGAAATTACATCTTAAAAATATTAATTTAAATCATAGAAAAGCTAGCTAAAATTTTAAAAAAATACGATGAAAATGGCTTAATTGAATAGGATAGTTGAAAGTAAAATAAAAATTGGTAAAGGAAAAGAAAAGATTACATTTTGATTGATTGAGCTACAACTGATCGAAAGTAAAATTATAAGGAGAAACTGCTTTGTCAAAATCTAGATTTAGTTTTTAAATAAAACTTTAATTAAAATGAGCCATTCGCAAAAAGAGTTGTAAGTCAGCCACAAAGGATAAATAAATAAACACATGTAATATTAAATAAAAAAAATAATTATAATAAAAATATTTAACACTACACTACCCGTAAACTACATTAAGAAGGATCTATCCAATTTAAGGATAGATGTGAAGATTATCGCTAGAGCTATAAAAAGTCGTATTTACATGAAATTTAAAAAAAAATTAAGCAAATTCCAAAAAAATTTGTTTCAAGGTGCACACTATAATCAGTTATAAATTGAATTCTCATTTAGCTTAGACTCAATAAACTTCTAGAAATTTAATAAACGATAGTTGGAAAACCGTGGGATATATTTTTAGCTGAGCGTTGCTTCTAAGCAAGTAGTTGACTGACCATTGAGGATCTAGAATGATGATTGTAAAGAAAAACAAGAAACAAGTGTAGAGAAATGGCCACAAGATGGACTTTAAGGAACAACAACTTCTCGATTGAAAGGCTTGGCATCCACCAACTGCCAATTAGAATCAGTCTTTGGCCCAAAAAGCTATTGATCTTTTTTCGAAGTGGTCTTTTCGGTATAAGAATTAGGAAAATAAAAAGAGATTAGAGAAAACTAGTGGAAGTAAATGTAAAAGTACTTCTTAAAAAGAGGACAAACAAACATGTTTATTTTTAGTGTAGCTTTTGTTGGTATCTTTCTTTCAAATAAAGAAAATATCAAATGTGGGGAAAAATTACCATGTATTTTAACATTAGAAAGCATCAAATGTAAACATCCTAGTTTCAGAACATGTTGGCTTCTTATTTCCTTTCAGCTTCATTTCTGCAAATACTTTTGCTTAACTTGGATTTTTCCTTATGTCATGATTCTTAATAGAACTGTAACAGTGAGCTATTCGAGAGGTTTATCCTATCTATAACACGAGTTTTCTTATATATAGAAACAGAAAAATTGGTAATTGATTGTGGACAATTTACCACATTGACTAGTGGCAAACCCACATTGTCGAATTTTTGGTAATCACGATTACTAAAATTTTTGGATTGTCAAAAATGTAATAAACCTTTTTTAAGTAAATTTATTTAATTGTACAAATATTTAAATGAATTTAAAAATTTAAAAAAAAAAACCGATCGTGTGACTCGAATCGAGGTCGGCCACGTGGTAAATAGGCACTCTACCTACCATGAAGCTGCGTCGCTGGAGGTAATTACAACTTAATTGTATAGAAGATAAGCATGAATTTCGAAGGCAATTTTCTCCGAATTAACTGCCTATTTGGAAGAGTTACATTGACACATTACACCCTACAAAAGTATTACTATAGCGCAAAGTCTCGTCTCCAAAGGAATTTTCTTTGTCGCCCCCTCCCCTTGTGGCTTATTTTTGTATTGAATAAACAATTATATTTCAATCTAATACTAAATAAAAATAATATATCCACATTGTGTATTGCTTTCTTTAAATAATTACAAAAAAGAATAAGAACGTCAAAGTATTATATTTATTTCTTCTTTAATTAATTATTTCAACCAATGATAGAGTGATATAAACCTCGGACGTTGATAAATAAAATGCTAGAAGAATAGAGATCGATTGCTGTGTGGAAAACAAAAGCATTATGCATTTCGTGATTATTAAAGTTGTAGCTAAAGAATTTATCTAGAACACTTCATTTGTTTACTCACTACAGATCCTACATTTCGAATATTTATTCTTGCCATTCAGCACAATTTTTATGTATTGTATTTCATTGCATAACATTTATTCTGATGAAAGAGAAAAAGTCCTGTTATATTAATAGAATTAAAAAATAAATTAGAATATATCGTAAAATTTGTATAGTTAAGTATTAACGTATGTCAAGTTCTTACATTATGACTGGACCCTTAAACTTCTTTGCAAAACTCTACTTATAGATGTTTATTTTATTGAATTTAAACATGTGATTAAACAATAGAAACTATTCTAACGGCTAAATCCTAAAATAAGATTTTCCTCAGAATATTGCTTGAATGAAAAATTTATATTCTTAGCTTTATTTAAGAATGTCTAAAAATATTTAAATTAAAAATAAATATCAAAATAAAAAATGCCTTAAACCCTTAAAATATTATCTTACCACCATCTAAGAATTTTAAGTATCTACTTTTCTCATAACATGATTTGAAAAGTAATTTCAATTTTCTTAATTTCTAATTTTATTGAAGTAAAACATCTTTGCTCACGGAGTGAATGGAAAATTTGCCCAGTTTTGCGTAACAGAAAGAAAGCGAACGGAAGTAGTGATTTCCCTCTCCATCCCCCCCAAATCGTCGCAATGGGGAGGAGATAGCGAGTGGGAGGAAAAGAGAGCGGGGGACACCCTGTGACTTGCGTCATATTCGTGAAAAAGTTGGATGGTTGCCCGTCTTTAGTCGACTCCCCCCCCCCCTTTCTCACCAGAGCAGAGAACATCTGTCAACGGTTATATGTGTTGCAATGTTTGCGTTACGGTGTAGACAAAATAGCTCTTGCAGCAAAAGCTTGATTTTTAAAAAATATTTCCTTAGATTATTGGCCACATGGTGATGTTTTCGACAGCTAATTTGTTTTTTTTTTAATTTTCATTTGCATTGAATTATTATTTATTCTAATCAGAATGCCTAAATCAAATGCACAAAGAGGAAAAGAGTTTCGTGAAAGAAAAAGAAAAGAAAAACTAGCAGAAAAACCAGTCGAAAAAGTGATAAAAAACAGAAAAATAGTGCGAATTCATCAAGCGCTACTGCCAAATCCCGATCAGAGTACATGAGAGAATATCGAGCACGTAAAAAAACATTGCAAAATATTCTCTTAATGCCGAGTTTAATGACTGATGATGGGAATGCTATTGAGACTCCTCTAATGCCAGCACAGATTAATACGGACTTTGTGAACCACCCGTTGCAGTCAACAAGTACAGAGGCCTCAACAAGTCTACAAACTCTTACAAGTCTCTTACGTTACAAAGACTATGATTCCCATAAAAATGCTCCCAAAGATTTCCAAAAGCGATTCGTTGATAATCCTTTCGGTCACGGGTGTTCGATTTGTGGTAGATTATGGTTTAGAGGTGATTTGAAAACGTCTGTTGCTGAGCATAAAAATATTTTACAAAATATTTTACCTTGAATTAATTTAGAAGACGTTAAAGCGTGCTACAATTACCGACAAAGTTTAAATAGGAAAAGTATACCAAATTTATCAAAATATAATGGTTTTGTATACCCAGAAATTCCACCACATCTTCCTATTTAGATATGGTATCAGAAATACTCATTTCTCCACGAATACCTTTCATGCAAATTAGGTGATTGAGACATGTACACGGTCAGTTTGGAATATTAGGGAAAATAATCAATGTTCAAGTATCCGTCAATACGATTGCCTCGGAATCTTGATGGTGATTACTGTGTCAATGTTCACATCAAACGGAAGAAAATTCACAGAACTAGTTATTTGATGGGTTTGGTTACTAAAAGAAACATAAAAACATGGTTGCAATATTTAGTAGCTACTCCACTCTGTACAGAATGTATGATGTTACAATCGATGATAGTTTCTTCAATTCAAACAGAGTGCGTCTCAAGTTCTTCAAGATGAAATCAGTGAAAATATAACTGTTGAAGAGAGTCTTACAGCCCAGCAACAGACGTTGTTATGGAATGAAGAGAAACATCTTCGTATTGCCTGGAGAAGCGAATGTACCAAGAAGCTTTTTGTTTGATGAACAAGCTGAGGAGCTCTCTTTCCCAGCAATTTACTTGGGCCATTTTAGAAACTTCAGGGAAGGAGTTAGAGTTACAACATTCATGATGGTCACGAATGAATTAAGACGTGTTGATCGTCGTGGAGTGACCCCACATCATTTGCTTTATAGGGCAATAAAAATTATGCGATTGAGAGTTCGGGATTCTCTTACGGTTGCCTTTGAATTTTAAAATTTATTTGAATTTAATAAGTTCCCCCAGCAGTTTAATATATTTAGATGTATTTCTGCACCTACAGCCAACGTCGCCAAAGAAGTTTCACTTCTATCGCGTGGCATTCCACGCACCATTTTTTATAATTGTTCATTATCTTATTTTTAAATGTGATATAGCATTTATTGCTTAGGATATTTATTTCATCATATTATCAAGGACTTAAACTTATTTAATGATGTAAAAAGTAAATTACTTTTATACAATAACACAAAAAATAAATCCAGAAATAAAATTAAAATGTATATTTGTGAAAGGAATTTTTCTCAATCACTTCAGATAAACAGGTTTTATTTTCTTTATAAACTACTTTTTTTCGTTCTGAAAAAAAAGAATGACATGAAGGGGAAATTTAGAACATCAGTCATGCAATGTGCACATCACCTAAGTTTGCACACACTCTCTGAATTTCCCCAATATGTCAATGTGAGACGGATTTACTGTGTCTCCATCCCTCTGCACACCAAGTCTTTAATGAAATAAAATAAACACCACTCGAGAACCAGTGACGTTCGCAACCTTGATCATTCAGATACCGTGGTCAATTTACGCGTATCGAAGAGAAGTACTGTTGTTTTTAGTACAGATTGACTTCAGTAAAATATTTATATTAAAATATAACCCATCAACACACATAGCTTTACAGTGCTTTGAAAATAAGATAGTACTATGTGTATTCTGATGGTAATGATATATTTGGTTTGACCGGTATTTCAGTATATCTTTCTTTTTTCACTTCATTTGCAGAATACCATGCCAAGCTACTAAACTAAACTCAGTGACGCAGTAGCTCAGGAAAGGCCAAGGTCTACTGTGCGTGTTTCAGATTTGGTGATTTTAGGCGCTGAGGTGCATGGACAGATGTTCTAGCCAGGTGGTTAGTCTGACGTGAATCCCCCATTGTTTAGTTCCCAAGCAAGTTTGGGCCTCATTTTATCAACCACTGACGGGTTGAAAGGCTGACTCGACCTTGCACTGTCAGGGGTTTGAGCCTCGAACCTGTGGCGTGGTAGCGCGATACTCTACCACTCGACTACTTGGCTTCACCATGCCAAGCACGTCTTCTTAAATGATATGATGGTTATAGTTGAACTTAGTACAGTAAAAATTCTATTGGGAATAAGAAAACTAATTTTAATTTGAAACCCATAATGATATTACTATTTAAAGGGTATGGATTTCTTTATTCTCAAAGTACGTGGTAGTTTCGTGGTTATGGCCATGATCTAGTAACCAGTGTGTCATAAGTTCGAGTGCAAATGCCGCTGAAAACCCCTCGTATGCTTTTAACAGATCAGTGGACCCCACTTTTCCCACCCAAGATTTGCACAAGGCAACGTCACAGCTGTGAACGAGTTTTCTCCTGGTTTTAAATTAACAAGGATACCAAACTGAGTAATCAAAGTTTCCCCTGTAGACCTCCCACGAGCTTTAAAGGGGGAAGGAATTAAATCTGTTGCACTTTCGAAGGAATTCGCAAAAGAGAAGTAAACGCTTTAAAAATGATTTTTCCGGAATAGAAACACTCAGAGGGTTAAATCTGTCGTGGTTCAATATCCTACGCTTACATGATACGATTGTTTAAAGAGGGGATGCCACAGAAGTAGCTCAGGTGTTTTCTTAGTCCTTTGACTGAGATTCAAAATTACAAGACCTGTCACCACAATGGCCATCATGTTATTTATAGTGTGACCTTAATAAACACTGAACTTAGAAATATATGTAGGTGACAATTTAAAAGCATACTTTATTTTCTCTTCAATGTATGTTATTAAAAACTCTACAATTTAAAATTCTTAGTGGATGACCCTTTAGATTTTCATTGTTTTACATTGTTTTTAACTAGATATTTGACTATGGTCTTAGAGAGTTAAGATTTGTCCAATTCGTTGCCAATACCAGAAAAACAATAATATCATTTGTTGCCAATTACGGAAAAAAACTAAATTTTTAGGTGGTTTCACTCTTTTTGACAGAAAGAAAAATGGCAATTTTAATAAAAAATTAAATATTTATGGGAAATTAAACATTTTTCTTGGGGATTTTAACCTAGACAAATTGTATTATTATTATGTTGTTATTCCTTCGCATTGCCTTAAATAAATTTTGTTTATCCTTCACAATTTCAAAACAATAGCATTTAAATAAAACACTCATATTTACTCTTGTCAAAAAATTTTGCTTTTAAAATAATTGCATCTTATTTTTAAAGGCACTTTAAAAATTGTGAAATAAAATCTAACCTCTTTACTCTCTGTATAGTCTTCCTTTCACTCTGGATTCCTTAGAACAGAAAGCCGAAGTTTAACAAATGAAGCTCAATACTCGTGATTTTCGATCGGTACCAAATATGTATGACCGCTTTGGAACTTAGGATTCTTGGAACGCCTCTCTATCTTGTAGAGGTTCATTTTATTTGTTTATCTTCTAGAAAATACGGTGGAGCGGGATAAAAAGGGGGTTGGCATGGAAAATGGTTAAATTCTACGTGGGTCGGATTAGAATGCACAATTTGTATTCTTCTCAGTGTTTTTGATTTCTCTTCTCCCAAATAGTTAGAATCGTGTTTCCGTCTTTGCGAGGAGCAGCGAAGATTTACTGTTCTTAGATTTTATTTACATTTATTTTATGGTTTTGTTTTAAAATCAGGAGATGCACACTATGGATCTGGTTTCTGAATGCATGTCTACAGGCCTTTGAAAATTCTATTTAAAATAAGATGGAAATAGAAAGTCTTACTTCATCTTTAGGTTTGAGAACTTTATTTAATTTCATTAAAAACTTGATAAATTGGGATGAAGCTAGAAGTATTAGGATGCATTTTTAATATGTTATAACAATTTTATGTTTAAATTTAATTCGATGCTTAGATAGTTAAATCAGTTTCCTGTATTTAATTTAGAAATGAAATTCCATTCCTATTATTATTGTAATGTATCTTTTAATATACGGAAAAATCCCAGTAGTTTAATTTTAATTATTTTTTAGATGTTACGAATTTTAAGTTTTCTAAGTAACATCTTAAAGTTGTTTTTCAAATAATAGTAATAATAATAATGCAATAAAAAATGAAAAATAAAAAATAAGAAAAAAATATGGAATGATATTTCTTAATCATTCCTAATTTTAAGGCATAAGGAACCAGAAAAAGGAATATATTATAAGTATGTGATTTATTACGATATTAATTAAATTTTGCTCCAGATTTTCTCGCTCATTTACTCTAGTGAAAACCACAAATAATTAAGCATTGTAATAAAACTAAAATTTCCAGTGAAACTTAGTTAATCCAGTGAAACTTAATTTATTTTGGATTAAAATTAGAGGTGGTTATTACACAATAGCCGACAACGCCTTAAAAATATTCTTACAATTTCCTATATCTTATTTGTGTGAGTTCAGATTGTCAGCATTACAAATATAAAAACTGAAAAAGTATCGAGTCCTTTAAATGTAGATGAGGAAACAAGAGTGACATTATCATTTTTACAACTAGATATAAACAAATTATCAAAAATTCTCAACATCAAATTTCTCTTTAAAGGTATCCTTAAAATTAATTTGTAATTGATTAATCAATAAGCAATTTGTTGTCATTTTCGTACATATTATTTTATTTAATATTGGAAATTATCCTCATAAACTATTTTACATAGTATATTGGATATAAATAAAACTCTTTTAAAATTATTTCATTGCTAGTGTGCCTCCAAATTTTGCAATTGTTAAAAGTGTATCTCCGGGGTGTTAACTTTTTCTGGGGAGGGCTGAAAATATAAACAATATTCAAATCCATATAACTCTTTTAAATTAAATTTAAATAATTCGAATCTTTTACACATTATTTATAAAGGAATAAGGCTTCAAAAAAATGAAAAATGTTTAAAATATAATCATAATTTTGAAAATTATAAGCATATGAAAATAAGAAATTTTTTTATAAGAAATATTAATTGAGTTTTACTGCGCGCATGCTATTCTCAAAAGTATAAGCTTTAATTGCTAGCAATAAGTTGATTTATAAAGTTAAATGTATCCGTATTACAGCGTAGTAAATTTAAATAAATAGAATTATAAATTATATATTTTAAAGATAAAAAAAATTTATAATTTCAAAATTTTTTTGAACAATTTCAATATTTTTCAAATATTTTGAAATACAAAAGACATATTATTATTCTATAAAGTTTTATGCATCAGAAGCTACTATTTTAGAAAATAGCGTGCGCGCAGTAAAACTTAATTAATATTTTTTTATAAAAAGATTTCTTATTTTCATATGCTTATAATTTTTAAAATTAGAATTACATTTTAAACATTTTACTTTTTTCTGAAGCATTATTCCTTTATAAATAATGTGTGAAAGATTCAAATTATTTAATTTTAATTAAAAAGAGTTATATGTATATGAATATTGTTTATATTTTCAGCCCTTCAGAAAAAGTTAAAACCCCTGAGACCCCTTAGAAAAGGCTAATAATCACAGTTCTAGACAATATCTTCGCAAAGGGTAAAATTTAATGTTTAAATGCATTCCGGATATTTGCATTGCTTCGCCGAGCATTTGCCCGAAAGTTATGTTTTCAACATATTTATATATTCTCTTAAATATGAAGCATGTAATTTTGGAAGTACCGACATTAACTTTCCAGTCAACAAACTAGGCGCTTCATTTTAGGATTCAAATTGCAGGAAATAAGAGATCATAATGAAAGATGTCTTATCCATCCTTGAAACGGCAGTATCATTTGAGTAAGTTTCTAACTGAGACTAATGTGGCACACACAATCACAGAAATATCATTCATTTTTACTATTTGAATTGCAAAGGGCTTGAAAGATATTTATTAAATGTCACTTTTGATTGGCCCAGACGATAAAATTACATGTTCCACACAGCCATGAAATTAACGAGTGCAGACATAATTGTTAGAGGGTTTCAAGAAGGGAGCCGAGAACACAAGCCCAAATCATTTAAATATGAGTATGTAGTCATAATACAAAATTTTATTAAAGGCTTCGCTATACCTACAAAATGTATCATATGGCATAGTGGAATTTTTGAAAAGGAAAGAACGTATAAATTCTCCTATATCCCTCTCCTTCTACTTAGGCTCTTCCTTTTTCTGATGATCCAAAATAGCTTAAAGAATATATGCATCCTACACATAGGAAATGATATAATGATGTATGGTCTTCAGAATACAAGCCAGTTAATTAAAAATTGTGACTTTGTTCTCTACACCAAATTAATCCAAATAGAACAGACTGCTACACTCAATTTGCCCATATTTAAATCCTTTTCTCTAAGTAATTTTTGTTTTAAAAATTTTTATGTGAAACAAACTTAAATAAATCTCAGATAATCAAGTAGAATCTATTATATTCTAGAAAATGGGTTAACTTTCCTGTACCTTAACAGAAGATTGCAATGATTCGACAATCATGAAGTTTTTAATGACTATTATTCATAAATTACAGTAGTTGTATGTGTAAATAAGGAATCGAACTCACACTTTCTCTGTCAACTATTCAAATCTCATTGTATGAATATCAAATCGAAATTAAGCCTCAATCGCCAAATTTAACTTGTAGCACAGCACTGTTGTGATTTCAAAATGCAATCATCTGGAATTTTCCTCTTACAGACTCTACCACTAGTTTTCTAATAGTATACCTCAATTCATCGCTACTTAAGGTATTCGACTACCCTAAAATTGGGAATTTTGCCAAAAACTTACAGATTTTTTATGACTTTATTTTATAAACTACCTTATTAGATTTACAAAAATACGAAGTTTATTATTCTCCGTTCTCTAGAACAAAAACTACAAGTGTTTTAGTAAAATCGTATGCAATTACTTTAAGCAAAATATATATATGTCACGCTTTAAAGCGCATTTTACTCGAAATGTGTTTCTTTGAAATTACTCAAACGGGGACAGCGATGGCCAAAAAAGTTTTGAAAATGATTTACTGAAGTTTTTTGTGTATGTTCAGTATAGTAGTAGAAGTATTTTAAACATCAGATTTATCAAGCAATGTTTTATTACAAAATTTACAGTCATTTATGTAAATATAATCGCTGTTATTTTAAGCAGTCTCATATAATAACTAAGATAAAGGGCTCTAGTTTTTGTAGAAATTAAAATATCTCTTAGCCTGAAGGTCATTTCAAAACTGAATAACATAACAACACATCAGAATTGAAAAATTGAAAATGTGTTGATAAACTCTTGGTACAGAATGGGCCTCGTTTATGTTATTTTTTGTAAATTTGTACCCCTTTTTTCCCATTTTAGTAATAATAATTTGTTTTCTTGTTCTTAATTTTAGCATAATTTTCTTAAAATGTACTAAAATCTAAAAATGACACAAAAAAAAACATATCTCCATTTAAAAATTTTTTTTTGACTCAAGTAGTCGGATTCCTTAACTCAACTGCCATTTCTCAAAATTCCAAAGGTGTTTGCATCGCTGAAAGTGATATTTGCCACTGATTGAAGCGTTGTATGTTTTATAAGCAGCAGCTTTACCATCAAAAGATTTTAAATTTCAGTCGTATTGCCATTGTTCTTATATGGCATCTAAAGTCATCTTAGAAATTTTAATGATTCATTTTGACGAATCTTAGTGATTGACTTTCAAAATTCTTGTATCATAGGGTCAAGACACCGCGAGTTACAAGGTTTAAACTTCTTGATGACATCAAGTAAAACAGGAGGTGGGGAACTTCAGACATCACAAATATTTCTCTAAGAAACATTTCACAGTGGTGTCTACCTATCACTTCATCACATTCTGAGTCACTTGGTTTACATTTTTCTCTGCTTACACTTTTCTAATCTTAAAATTAAAATAACAAACTCGAGGGATCCCTTTCATATTTTTCTGGATATTAGAAATTCGAAGTCACTGGCATCTACTACTGCCATAAATGAGCAGACACATTCATTTTATAGTCCTCATTAGCTGTTTCCTAACCTCTTAACTGGGTTTTCATTATATTGTATGACTATATTTTCTTTTTAATTTGTTTTTATCTAAATCCTAATATTAAGATTTTGATTTTATTGAAAAATATTCTTATAGAATTTGCCTTTTGGTTTAAAAAAAGGGTAGGACTTGGGTATTTCTAAAAAACGGGAAAATAGTTATCATCTACACCGCCACAACTCTTCATATTAAGTGTTATCACCACTTAAATATGCAACAGATGTATTCAAAATATTCTACGAAAATACTTTTTTAACTTAATTTTGTGAATTATTTTATGATTACTCAGTAAATGTGCAAAAACTTCTTAAACTTGTTGTGCGTATTATAAACATACAATTTTTCGATTTTATAATATTTTCCATTATTCTGTTATATTTCAAGGAACATTAAGACACCTAAAATGAAAAAATACATAATTTGTTAATTAAAAAGATATTTATGGAAAAATCCCTATAATGTTTAATTGTTTTAATAATGCCCTGCGTTCTTAAGTTGTTACTATTAAAATAGAAATTTTTTAACCAAATGTCTTATCCCATATTTCAGATCATCAAACCTTTTCCCAAAACCTATAAATAGAACCGACACACTCGTAAAACTTATGGACACAAACGTACATTTAATGGAAGTGAGAAAGAGAAAAATTAGGTTCTTTCAAAATGGAAGGACTAGACATTCCATTCTTAACATATTTTATGCATAGAGTATTGGCGAAGTATTTTTGGAAAATATTGTTTGTGTTCAACAATTGTTAGATAAAAAAATACATATATTGTTTTGGGGAAATTAATAATTTTCTGTGTGAAATTTCACCTAAGATATTTCTCAAGAAAAAAGGAGAATAAAGTGACAATACATTTTATTCCACTTCGTTTCCAAAATATTAAATGAGAAATATTTCTATGTTTTTCTGCTTAGAATTATTTCATTTATCAATCTATGGGGCTCTAAATAATTTAAACACAAGGTCATGTTTTATTTTCAAATCTTATACCTTTAGATTATACCAAGCATGCCAAACTCGTAAACAGCGGGCCCACGTGACCGGATCAACAAAACAAATAATGATTTTGTTAAAAATAATCTGAAATTATTTTTTTTTTGGATTTTTGTATATTGATATTAAAAAAAAACGAACTGCAATATTCGCCAAAAGACGAATTATTGATAACGAACCACAAAATTTGTATTGAGCTGTTGTTGTTTCATATCCACGGAGTGAGTGAGCATTAACGCCGCACTGTTCAGCTACAGGAGGGCTTTTGGCGACGGACCTCGTAAATTGTAACCATGGTCAGGTGACGAGGAGCACACCTGAGTTAGCAACCCCTTATTCTGACTACCACACTACACCAATGGGGGGACTTTTGATCTCTCGGCAGATTTAGCGTGCATCGCTCCCCTACTTGGCGGGTCTTTAGTGGTGCTGGGCTTGAACTCTTGACAAGCCAGCCACGAGTCCGTGACCTTGACCAATAGGCTCTGCTGACCCCCATATCCCAGAAGATCGATAAGGCTAAATCAAATACATGAATTCATGTATCCAAATCTAAGACCAACTCAGTATTGGACACAAGGTCCTATCTAGAAAACCAAAGGTACTTCAGAATATGTTCCGGGGAAGCAAGCTCAATAGTACACTTGGTGCTCACTGCATAGTTCTTGGCATCATCAGTATATGTGAAAGATCTAGGATGACCACTGAGAAACTGAGGGATATTGATTTTGTTCTGCCTGTTGCAACCAAGTGTCACAGTACCACCAGGACGGATACTTTGATACCAGTAATGCTGTGGTGGAATAGACCAAGTGGTATTGTTTATGATATTTTACCAGGAAAAGAGCTTCATTTAGGTAAGAGGTGCAGACGATATCAAAAGATCACAAGCACCAGCTTTAGCTAAAGTTTCTACATTCTCATTGTCTTCAACATCAACATGTGAAGTGAACTAGATGATGAACTAAAATTTGATAACGAGGAGCAATACGTGTGAATGATCAAATTGTTACTATCAAACCGCATTATTTGTCAATGAGCCGTTACTAGTCTTTGTACAATACGACACTGTTTTTCCTTCATACATAGCAACGAATATCTTAACCAGTTTCCAATAAAAAATAACTACCTTGAAATGAGTCTCCTTTATATGTCTTTCTTTATGCGTCTAACATAAAATGCTTGGATTTTCTAATGCATTATGATTATTATTTTTTATGTTATTCTGTGTTTGGTAAGTTAATATTCAAGAGAAAAATATGAAAGTCTATTTAAAAAACTTTTTTTTTAATGTGATAACAATTACACCTCTATTTTAGACTTTTGCATTTAGTAAATTTTTATTGAACTAAGTGAAATTAAAATTAAGCAAAATATTGATGATAAACACCGTTGTTACAAAAAAGTGCATATTGATTTATTTTTAGTGTGAATCAAATTAGAAAAAAGTATGTTTAATTAAAAATATGTTTTAAAAATATAAGCATTATTAAATGAGTCTCAAAGATCAAAAATTAAGTAAAGAGAAACTATTATCATAACTGCATGTGGGGGTTTTACTTTTAAGAATTTGACCAATGCCAGAATGAATTTGACACTCCTGGCATATACTGACATTTAAACCTTATTGTTTTTATGTTTTCTGTCAAAATTTTAAAACATTCACACTTTTTAATGGGTCTATTCTAGGTTATATTTTGCATAACGTTTCTACTAACATAAATAGGATAAGGATTTTCTTTACCATATTTAATGCTGAATTCATGAATATTTTAGGAAAAATTTATTTATTTTACAGTAGGTGTTTCAATGTTTATTGGCATCCCAGTACAGACGCTTTTTCATCTTTTTGTATGTTTTTTTCTTTTGATCTGAGATTTGGGTTTCGATAAAGATATTTATGTTTCTCTATACTCCAGCTAGGTTATACATATGTTAATGGTAATTTATTATAAATTATTCTGGAAGTCCATTATTTCTTCTCTTCAAAACACATAGTTTGTCTTTAAAATAAATATTATTTGCGAGTTTCTTTAAATATTTCATCCAGGATATTTGGAGTAAAAGGAATAGAAATTTAAATACATGTAAAACATTTATAACATGTAAATTTTTGTTCTGAATTCAAACCGTACTTCGCTTTTTCTAAATGTTTTATTCATTTCTTAGAAAATTTATAATTCTTACTCATACTCTGTTCTTTTATTATTATTCCAAATTTATTGTTTAAAACATGACATCGAAATTCCTTCTAAAATGCGGGCCAACACTTTTAAAATAAAGGAACGAATTCTTAAATGTGAACCTTTCTTATTAGAATTTAATAATTTAAGAATAACACGGAAATAATATGCGAATCGTGACTTCGATAAGAAGTTAATTTATTTTTCAGTGCTATATCTAATTTTAATTTTTGCATTTATGTGTGAACAGAAAATTTTTTACATTAAGAGGAAACATATATTACTTTTTCAACAACTGTATTATTTCTAAATAATATTTTAAGAGAAAGAAGGCATAAACTACTGATGAAAAGAGAAGCATTTTGTTTAAAATTTTATTTTACACATATTTCTTGTAAAAATGGTTACTAAAAATTTTGAATAAATCGAAGCACTATGTATTTAATCTCAAATAAAGTCGCTAATGTGTTTTTTCAACACAAATTAGAAATGAGCACGAATTTATAAAGCTGAAAGCGATATGCTTGTTTTGACTTAAATCAATCTGAATTGAAATTTTCTTGCGAATTGATAACCATGACCGGTATCCATGAACTTAAGTAAACGAATAATTTTTCAATTCTTTATTGAATTTCTCTGATTATTAACTTACATGTTGAAGTTTTAAACACAACCACATATTGCAATCACTCATCACTCTTATTTTATAAACTATATAAAGTTATTTAATTATACGAATATAAAGACATAAAAATACATTTTTTGAATCATTAATTACAATTATATAAACTTTTTAAATAATTACGGGAATACTATACTGTGTAATATAAAAAACATATTAGTACATTTTTAGAAAACTTTGAGTATAAATTAAGTAAATTTACCCCATATTCTGTATTTCATCATATGTTCATTTTTCTACAACTATGTATTTAATGTTAGATTGCTTATAGTTGGTTTATAGTAAATGTTATATTGCTTACAGTTGATTTATAGTAAATATTATATTGCTTATAGCTGAAGATGATATATACAAGGGGTGATCAAATGAAAAGGTACGAAACGACATAAAAATGAAACAGTTAAATATTTGCATATTCCGCCAAGGGAGAATGTAGCGAGGCATCTCGGGATGCCATTGGAGACTCTGACTGGGATCGGATCATGCGCGGGTGCCCGCATGCGCAGGAGAGAGCAAAGGCTCTTATAAAAAGCGGCGTCCAAATGATGCGAGCACAGAATTACTCGAGCACAGAAAAAGCATTAACTCCGATGTGTACTGTGAGACACTCCGACGCCTACGCAGGTCCATCAAGAACAAAAGACCGGGGCTGGTCACGGAGGGTGTGGTTCTGCTCCATGATAACGCGCGTCCACACGTCTTCAGAGTCACACAAATGGAACTGGACAAGTTCCAATGGGAGACGTTGGACCATCCGTCCTACAGTTCGGACATGTCACCCTGCGATTTCCATGTGTTTGGTCCACTGAAGAAACACCTGAAAGGAAAGCGCTTCAACTCGGATGACGTACTCAAGGACACTGTGAAGGACTGGGTCTCGTCACAGCCACAGGAATTCTGGGAACAAGGAATCCTGCAGCTTGTTCATCAGTGGGATCGTTGTGCTCAGGTCTATGGTGTATATTTTGAATAAAGTCTATATTTGTACCCACCGTGTCGTTTCGTACCTTTTCATTTGATCACCCCTTGTACTAAACATCAGGTTACTTTCGCAAAACATTTTATCCTATTCTTTGTGTGCTATGATAATTAATTTGATTTGTTAAATACTTAAATGATGCTTTAATAAATACTTTTTGGTTTAAAAATGCTTATCCTTATCAATTAAGCAAAATTTTAATGTTATAGCAATTGATAGTGTTGTGTTAAATAAAATAAAAGAATCTATATACTGGCAAATAAATAAACAAAACAGCAGCTAATTTTTTACATCATTTTATTGATCTAATTATATAATAATATATAATTATACATATTCTTACTCATGCCCTGTTCATACAGTAACAGCTTGCGTAATGAACAAAAACTTAAGAGATCTTCTAACACTGAACGGCAATTTTAGCTAGGTATGGAGAACTTCGGCACACGAGCATAGATCACTGTTTCCCCGCTCAATTCGTTATTAAATTAGATTAAAATTAACCATTGATTCTTAATACAACTTTTTTTGAAGGAAGCCAGGGTCGTAATACATGTCCCACAGCTTCCAAGAAAAAGGTCAGTATAAACCGATGAAGAGTAACGGCCTGGGTAGACATCATATAAACACATGACTCTTCTAGATTACCTATAAGAACTGATTTTAAAAGACAGAAATTTAAAATGCAATTGAAAGTGTTATTGAAACTATTTTCGCTCTTACATAGCCACCTAAAACAGAAAACAACGCTGCTAAAGGGGTGTTAGTAACTGCCACTGGGATTCCGAAGTCATATCTTTTTAAGCGTAAATTCTTGTTACAGCTGTATAACTGTTAGATCAGGGGTGAGAAAAATTTTCCAGGGTTCAGGCAACTTCTAGTTTTTTCAAGGTGTTGCGGTCCACACAGTATCAGTGGCACACACAAAGGGGAGGAGGGTCCAGATCCTCCTTCATAGTCCATGATTTCTTTCGATCAATAATAATCCCATGTATATAGTATGCAAAATTTAATCATGTATTTGCTATTAATATTTTTTTATTAATTATTGCTAATTTTTTATTCAATAATTTATTTTTTATTGTTCTTTGTTCCCGAAAAACTACAAAAGAAAAAAAAATATTGTTGGTAGTGTATTGGAGAATGGTAGACATTCGACTCTGGACAAACGCACCGCACCCCCTTTGAAATGTTCATGAGTGCGCCCTCTAACTAGGTGTGGTGAGGTAAGGAAACAGTCAACAATATTTATTATAATTTATAATAAATACGGAATATGTGCTTACCAATGTAAATATAAAAAAAAACTCACTTTTCTGAAACCGCGTTTGAGACAAAATGTAAAATACAAACGTAATAATAATAACCCCAAATGTAATAATATCTATTAATGCATTCACTATCAAACATTTCAAGATGCATTAAAAAATAAAACATTTTTTCCTATTTAAAGTTAATTCTAGTAACTATAGTCAAAGACTTAGTCTGCGTACTGCAAGCCAATCTTGAATATTTCCCTATACACACACACACACAATTACTAACTACTAATCTTCAGGCGGTCAGTCCAAATTATTTTGGCGGTACGCTAGTCGATCGCGATGGACGCAATGCCCACCCCGGTGTTAGAGGAAGGCTTACACTCATTTTACCAATTTTTGCTTGGCCTTTTAATGTTTCACTTTCAGACTTGTTTGCAGTGGATAAACCATGTAAACGATCACGCGCATGTATCTTTTGTTTTATATATTTTCTTTCCCTTAGTAAGTGTTTCATTTTGATCAAAATCTTCCGATATTCATAAGAACAATTAACAAAAGTTAAAAGTGCTCTTAATTTTTTTACAACGTTGTATCTACTTTGAAAACATGTTTTGAAATACTGCAAAAACTTAAAAAATAACTCATACTAATTCATTTAAACAATGTATTACGCATAATTTTTGAAAATCATATTTTATCGATTAGCAGTAATCTTTTCAAAGAAGGAAAAGAACTAGAACTAAATTTCGGGATAAAAATATTTTGTACGTGTGTGTGGGTATGTATGCGGGCGTGCTTGTGGTGTGTGTGTATATGCATGTGTGGCATGCGTGTGCAATTTTGTTTCAATATAGAGTAATTTTAATTTTCCTAACATGATGGGAATTTTATATTTATAAAATTTCTACATTGCTGCTTTTTCGGATTCTATTAGCTATTACAGAATTGATACAGTAATATAACTATAAAAGATTAAGATTTTCATTATTTTAATGAAAATAATAAATTAAATGAATAAAGCAACAAAAGATGGAAAGATTAAAAAATATATCATTATTTGCACTCAACTAAAATTTAAAAAGACAATCCTTCTGAAAATCAAGTGACAAACGACAATAATAAATTGTTTTACATATTTTAATTTAAAGTGCATATATCAATTTTGCAGAGATAAATTATACATAAATTTATTACTAAACTCTTACGCAACAATTAACTAGGTTTTCTACCCTCCAGTATTCCATATTAAAAGAAACTTTCTTCACTTGTTACATAAATTTTGAAAGTAAACTAAACGCTACAAGCAGTCTTTTGTAGTTGACGTGCATTTAATTATACAGAGAGTAATCTCTACTCTAGTCTTGTCAATAACCTATGGCGCAGCATTATTGCAACGTCAAACTATCCGGACAAATTTATATTTATTTTCATTATCCTTCTTTAGCTCTTTTAAGGCAAGATATTGTGAGGGGTATTAAAAATATGCAAAAATGAGCAAAATGTGTTTCGTTAGACATGAAGAGACATGGCCCTTGTGCCACGATTCGTTATTTTGAATTATAAATTACTGGATGTACTTTCAAATGGTTAAGTAATAAGAATTTATTTTCTTTATAGGGTAGTTGTATTATAAACTTGCCATTCAAGTTTCTACAGATACTTTTGGCTCTTGGTACAAAAAAATGTAAATCTTAGACAGTAGTAAAATGCCTACACACATTTTAATGTTATATGAAGTGATTTTTTTGAAAACTATAATAAGAATATTATAAATTACGTTTAAATAAATAATTTTAAATTTATTCAATCTATTTTAATTGTAAAATGTTAATACTTTCCTTTATCTTTTATATTATCTTATTTCTCATACATGTTTCCGTTGTAAAATTTTCGATAAACTTATAAATTCTCGGAAAATGCATTTTTTTTTTCATTTTTGTACGTATTATTATGTCAAGGGTAAAATTTATGCATTTTATTATTCTTACTTTTTGTCTATGCCTTTATTTTGTTGTTTTTAAAATTTATTTCTCTTTTAAAAATGTATTAGAAATGCAAGGATACAACAAAATCTCCAAATGTAATGAATGTCAAAGGAGATGAATATTTTTAATGTACTACACATTCAGGATTGAAAAAAATTGAATTTGCAGAATTTTTTTAAAGTATTAGATGTAATCAATGTATCAAAAGTATGTATTCAAAGTATTGGCGCTTGTAATAATGCCATTGTAAACTGCAAAATGTTCAATTAATTATTTTGATTTAAAAAAAAGAAAAAAATATGTTGATGTGCATTTTGATGATATAGTTATTAGTTTGTAACAAGCACTGAATTAAAAGCATTTTTATGAAAAAAATGAATTACTGCTTTAAAATTTTTTTTAAATAAAACTCCTTGCTGTCCTAAATTTTTGCTTTTTGTTTTATTTTTCAAAAATATTTGGGTGATAATAACCTCTATGGACTTTTAATACTGTAAAAATGTAAATGTTTTTTTTTTAAGAAATCACTGTTAATTGAACCAAAAGTATGATTTGGGAGTTACTAGATTCATAAGTTATAAATGGCTTAAAGCAGAGAACCTGGGGGATGCGCACCTCCTCCTCAGGCGGCGTGATAACCTTGCGTGGGAGAGGTGAGCACATTGCAAAATCGATAATAATAGATCATTTTGAAAAATTATCGATATACTAGAAGGAAGCAAATAATTAGAAAGGAAAAGTACTATAATTATCTTATTAACATTTACTTAAAATATCTATTATGTAAAAGTAACATATACAGAATTTAATACTTATCCAGATAATTTCTTCGGTTTATAATTGATGTCGTATTGTAATTTTAGCGTCAAGGTGCATTATTATTACATTCAACACATTGTTATTGTATGGGGGCGATGAAAACTATGATTGAAAATTGGGTGAAATTGATATTGAAAGTTTGCGAAACACTAACTTAAAGAATAACAGTAAAATTAGATGTGTGGATTCCAAATGTAAGGATTCAAATGTTTCGAACTGCAAAGAACAAACCCATTATATCAATATAAATAAATTTATTAAATACCGGAATTTTTAGAATTTTTACGGAAACTTTAGAGTATCTAGTAAAATTATTAATCTCATGGACCGGATTTTCTATATTTGCAAAATAATTATTGCAAAGAAGACTTATACTACTCTGAGAAGCAATGAACAATTATAGTAAAGCCAGAAATTAACAAGTATTATGTACATTTCACAAAGTCATTACATCTTGATATCATTTATTAAAGTATTAAAAACATTTTCTTTTCTAATTTAGGAGTATTTTCATTACAAGGTTTCGTCAAATTATCGTGCATTTTTAGGATGAAACTTTAAAAATCAATACGCATAAAGCCAGTAGTATTCATCAAAAACATCCAAAATAACGAAAATTTTTAAGACGTTAAGAATTAGTATTATATAATTTTTTTTAAAAAATAAATGTAGCATTCTTTTTACGTAAATTTAGCAAAAAGTTCAAAAATAAATTGTGGATCCTGTTTTCTTTTTTCAAGTTGTTAATTTATGAAAACTGAAGAAATTTAAATTTTTTTAAATCTAAGCCGAGTTATTTTTTCCAATGTCAGTAACACTGAAATTTTAGTCAGGCTAAGAATAGAAGGTTGAAAAATGTGTCGAATGGGAAAATTAACATGATACTGAATGTTAGAGCAATTATAGGCTCATGTACTGAAGTTAGTGGCACAAGAGCCCATGAGGCGAAGACCTATTGTGCCTATCTCAGTTTATGGGACCTTAGGCTCTGGGGTGCATGGGCAGATGTTTCGGTCAAGTAATCAGTGTGACACGTAACCTCCAGTGTTCAGTTTCCAAGCAGGCTTGGCACTGAAGGGATGAAAGGCTGAGTCGACCTTGTCCAGCTCGGGATTTAAACTTTGTACCTGTGACGTGGAAGTGATAGGCTAATGTACGTATTTAAAAAATTTTAATGCTGGAAAAGTACATAAAATATTTACTTTTTATTATTTTTATCGATTTAATCATTTTTTTTTTCAAAATTTCGTAGAGATCAGATATTGGTAAGCCATTTTACAGAATGTTTTAGTTTTTCACAAAAACATGTTGAGAATATGGGGTGTGGCTTAGAATCTATGGCTACTTAGATTCGAAGAAATATAGTATATTTTTAACTACTTCTTTGAAATTGTTCTGAAAAATTAAAATTTGATTTCGTAAGTAGAAACAGTAACCTATAAAAATACAAAATATATTGTATTTATAAAGCAAGTTAGTTTAGTTTATCTCAGTAATTTTTGAATACTGCTTTTTAGTTATATTTTGAGTGAAATATGCAAATGACTCTTTGAAATAAATTATTTAACAATATTTCGAACGCAGGAAATTTATTCATTAAAGTAGTAGAATTTATTAAAGGAAGTTATATTTTATTGAAGGATAAATAATTGTAAGAAAAATATAAATAAAAATAAAAATATATTTAATTTGTTCAGTATTCTAAGTCCAATTTAATTTTTTTTAAAAAATTTTATTCTTTTTTTATACATGTATCCATATGATAAGGCACCAATGTTAATATTTCAATTTATTACTCTTATTATTTTAATCCAACCACATTCTAAAGTTTTCTGCAAAAATTAAAGGTATTGGCAACAAATTTCAAATTTCAATTTTAACAAAGGAAAAATAATATTTAAAGTATCACAATTACAATTTTTATTCCTTTCAAAACATTTAATCTTGGCAACAAATAAGTGCATCTAAATGAATTTTCAAATAGGGCTTTAATTTTTACTTTCCTTTTGGAAACATTATTTTTATTCCTAATTCTAACAACAAAATATTTCGAGTCAGAACATTTATAAAATACCTCAGTCAGTAGAAAGGCAGCTGGAAAAAATTTAAATAAAGGACTTAATACTGCTTGAGGGATTCTGCTTTATTGGTTTCCTTTTTTCTTAAAGGTCCGAGTTTTAAAGTATAAATATCGTCCATAATATAATTATAAAGTCTAACTAAAGTATTGATTCTTTCAACTAAATATCGAATTAACTTATCCTCTCATTATAATATTACAGATATCTAACTAGAGGCTAATTATATTTGAAATACTCACCTTTGAACAGGGGCTAAATATTTTTAAGGTCTGTAGGAAGTGTTACGCTGCTCAGGAATAACCTGAACACATCTTACAGTGCTTATATTTTAACTTGGATGAGGTGTTCATAAAACCTCTTCTACTCCTGTATTTTTTGGAAGTATACGTAATAATGGAGTTGATCTAGCCAGTCCAAGTAAGGATAGAGACAACAACAAATACCAAACAGTGTAAATTCGAGAAGTAAAAGTTTTCTCTCATTTATAAGTATTAAAACTTTTTTAAAATTAATTTAATTATTTATCAATTTTCTAACATTTATTTTCAATATTAAATGTATGTTTATGTGCTTGAAATGTTTCAAGACGTAGAAGAGAATTTCAAATGTTAAAAATGTGTATATTTTTTACTGTTTAAAGAAATGTTTATTTTCTATTAATAAAAGAAAAACATTTACAAATTAATTAAAAAGAAATTTAAAAAAAATGCTTAAGAACCATTCGATTTTTTCCCCTGAAAAATTACAAAATGGATCTTGCTTCGATGCACAAAAGGTCAAATATTAAAAAAAACAGATCTACAATGATCGTAGAGGGGGGGAAAAGAGTAAAAGGCACGGTGTAAAACCGTTGCTAGAAAAACTTTCTTGATGGAAAAGCGGGTTATCCACTACTGCCATACATCTGCAATTGGATAAGAACCTATTTATATCCTTAGGAAGAACTTAAGTTTTCTCCAAAGAAAAACAAATAGAAAAGAAAAGCTGATCTTTAGAGTTTTCAGGGAAAAAAGAACGTGGAATAAAGAGTATCCACTATACAGAAACGGCTTTTAAGTAGCAATATTCTGTCTGTATCCCTTTCCGATATAACAGTTTTTAAAGACAAAAAGAGAGAAAAATGAAAGTTCCTTTGCCTTTTTAGGATTCTGAAACATCACATATCGAGGATTTTCTTCCAGGACTTGCTTTTTCTTTTCCTACGTTTCATATTTCTTAAATGTTTTCGCTGCCTTCAAATATTTCCACTGTAACGATCTTTCATTGCCTTTGGTATTATTCAAATCGAGGAAATGTTAGAGGATTTGACTTCTTATATTGGTTTTCAGAGGTGATCTTAGCTTGAGATGTTTCTCTGTGATCGTAAATGAAATATTTGAGATATTCATGCCGTAAAAGCCAATTCCACATTTTATTTATGTTTTTTTATGCATTGTTGTTTTTCCTATAATATGCAATGGTGCATATTTTAGAATCTAGAAATCTAAAGGCATTTTGGCTTGGTAAAAATTGGTTTTTTATGGCTTATGGTTTAAACGTTTGGGCTTTTCCATATAAAAAATATTGTATATATATATATATATTTAAAATTGCCATTAAACATAAGAGTTTCAATTAAACTACATGCTTATTACATACAAAAAAATATCAAAAATTTTTAAATGCCATAAAAGTACTACTTCTGAACCTCAGTGTGGTTCTTTTAATATCCTCATATAAACAAAAGCCCTTCACAACATATAAACACGAAATATTTTGCTTGATTTTATTAAAATTTACGGTAAACTGTAAAGTAACACATGAGCTATTAGAGATGGTCCTCATAACTTACAATCACGATCTAGCGACGAGGATAACACTTCAGGTATCACCCTTCTCTCCAAACTACCACCCCACACCAATGAGTGGACTACGAATCTTGATAGATTTAACTTGCAACAACCCTTCTACACATCGGGATTTCCGTGGCATAAAGTTTCGAAACCGCGACTGAACAATAGCAGCCATGAGTTCATGACCATCCTTACTCGGCTACCCCCTTCACATGAAATACTTTGCATATTTGGGCTTTTTTGCATGTGATGACATTTCTTTTTTTCCCCCTCTGTTTTTCTTATACTGCCCAAAGTGTTAATTTGTAGATTCTACAACATTTACATTGCAAGTTGCTCAAAGTAGATACTTTTTTGCGCTTTTATATTGAAGTCTAAATATTACAAGAGAAGAAATTTACTAAAAGCTAAAGAAAGTAATATAAACTCATTACATTACTTCTAATAGATTTAGAAATTAGTTGTACTAAATAATGAGAATAATTGTTTTATGGACAAACGAAAAACTCTTTATTTGACAGAAAAGCAGTATTTAACTATAATGAAATTCATTTATTTAGGGTTGATTTTTTGTGACTGAAATATTTCCCATACTAAAATTTTAAAACACATGCAAGATATTAAATTAAACTTTTTTTTTAAAAAAAAAAGTCAATGTAGCTTATGAGATTATACTTCTTTTTTCATTATTTTTCATGATCGAGTATTTTTTCTTTCTTTCTTGGAGACTTTATTGCTCCTAAGCTCCTTCACTTAATTAAATATCAAGTAAAAATAAATTCAATAATGAATAAAATATGTATCGGGTTTATGAAAGTATCTTACTTTGTGCAAGGGTATTAAATTCTGATTCACTTTGTTTTTAATAATGTTCAATACATTTAATCTAATGTACTCATTAGTAATTTATCCCATATTAAAAATACAAAGTACTTTCTTTTAGAAATATATTTTAATGTTTGTGGATTTACTTTAAATTTTAAAATAATAGGCATTTTGACATGTATGAATTTTGATAAATATAATTCACGCATCTGTTCATATAATTATTCTTCTAGAAATACTTTGAAAAAATGGAAAAATATTGTTGTGATGCTTATAATTAATTTGTTTTCATCAAGAGCTTATATTTTTCGTCATTAACCCCCTTAACTGCCACAGGCGTATATATACGTCTCCTTCTGACGATGCTTTAAGTGTCCC
The DNA here is from genome assembly GCA_019973975.1 of Trichonephila clavata. Taxonomy (NCBI): domain Eukaryota; kingdom Metazoa; phylum Arthropoda; class Arachnida; order Araneae; family Nephilidae; genus Trichonephila; species Trichonephila clavata. Next base: position 161,113 of record BMAO01026559.1, read on the forward strand.
TGGCGTATATATACTTTTTCGGAGAATATGATCTTTTTCCTTGTGCTGATATTAGTAAAACTATCCCAAAGGTTTTGGATATAAAAGGACCTTGGCAGTGTTTGTGATGGATTCGCTTATTTCAGAGAAGGATTTGCTTATTTATAAGGTTTCTTCCCCCCCCCCCAAATCCCACTCACGCACGTCTTTGTGAAAAACGGTGGCACTTGGGAGCGAATCACGTGATTAATAATCGGCAGTTAAGAGTTTAAACTAGAAAAACTAACTTTGATTTAAAACCCTGACATAGAAAAATATTTTGTGCTTAAAAGAAGAAGAAAGGTTTCATCAATAAACTAATATATAACTTATACAATTTTATTCAGACAGATTGAAACACGCGAATTTTGATGCAAGTATCTTTATTTTAACTGTAACTCTGTTTATTTTAATAATTTGAATTTTATATCGAAACGAGTTAGGAAAATACATACGACTATCAACGTTCTACAACGCGAGGAAAGAAATTAGTATTTTTCTAAAGAAAAAAAAATCTTTAAAAAGATATAAAAAATGTTTACCCAGCGAAGCAAAAACTTCAATTCAAACAAAATTTTGCTTTTCTCTATCCAAATCTTTTTAATGAATAATTTAAAGTATCCTTTTAAATTCTTCTTTGAAACATCGCACAAAAACAAAGCAACAAAAATTCACATTCCATCTCATGAAGCACTCTCTGACTAACAAGAATATATTGGAAACAGGAGAACAACTCCAATTGAGTAAGTTAGAAATAAAAGAAAATTGCTGCTACATTTACCGAAAAAAGTACGTTGTCTGAAAAGCTTGATATGCTATAGCAGTTGGTAAAGAAGAATAAAAGCTTTTTGTTTGTGATAGTGTTGTTTCTAATAGATTGAGAATACATTTTAAATTTCTAATGGAACCTAAAACTTTTTATCATGCAAAAGGATAATTCTTATTGTAGGTGCTTGGCATTTGTTTTATTTTAAAAGCTTAAGATAAGATAATGTTTACCTTCTTTGACTTTTTTTTATTAAAAACAAAATTTCCTTGTTAAAAACAAGTAATAAAGGAAAATTCATAGTGCCCCATGCATATTTAAATAGAAGAAATATGTATAAAAAATACTTCCAGAATTTTGATTAAAACTTTGAAAAATGCAATCCGCATGCTGAATACAAATAAAAGTCACATTTTTTTATCAATTTGTTTTTATTTTAATATAAACTTTTCTTTGTTCTTCATTTCACCGTTTTTATGTTTACATGAAATGTGAATGCATCTTAAAAGAATGACATATTATTAAAATTCGTGAAGTATATTTATATTTTCTATATGTATACATTGAAATATGTTGTGAATTATATATAAGATATTAGATATAAGTGAAGCAAAGATATAAGTAAAAGATATATAAAATGCAAGTAAAATTTTGTATTATTGTCAAAGGTTGAGTTAGTTTATTTGAAAACATTTTTATTTTATCTTAAAGCGGTATTTTTAGGTTTAGTTTTATTTCATATATTTTTCCAATACTCAACTAAAGTATATGGTACGTCTTTCCTTATTCAGATATCTAATTAATTTAAAATTGGAAACATGTACTTTGGATCTGTGCTCAAATTTTGGATTTAAATTCAAATTTTTTTTTCTAATTTGAGTGTTTTTACAGTTTTGTATTAAAACTCATATTAATCCTCCCATCTGGTACAGTGTTTTGAGAAGCGGGCTACTTTACCGTAGGATCTTTGCTAGAATTCTGAGAAGGTATAATGTGTAGAGCTTTCACGGCATAGAAGCACTATAAATATTCATCGAATTGCAAATCTTCTTGTGAGGTTGGTGGAAGAAAGAGTGAATAGGGAGGCACCTGACCACCCTCAAATTGTTCTCTATCTGAACTTAGATGGAACCAAGTCAAATCGTATGGTGCTCAAAACTGCGGCTTACGACAGACATGAAACTTGTCCCGATGAACTTCATGGGTCTCGATGAGATGCTACTGTCGATCGGTTGGGATAAATTAAAACAACTGTACTCTTCCAACAATTGTGTGATGTAATTTTTTTTAAATGTTTAGGTAAAATAAAACCTCTAATTTGAAATATTTTATGCATCATTTGATAACCATTTGAACTTGATTTTCGTTCAAAAGTTTTTATTTTTATTTAAATTTTGTCAAAATTAAAGAAATAGTAATAGTAAAATATGGATCGAGACATGAATAAACAAACATAACATTTTAAATATCTGAAAAAAAATACTATTATTGCAATTTTGAATCAGAAACAACAACAAACATACATCTAATATTTAGAGGAAAAACTATTTTAAATAAACTTTATTAAAAACATTTACCTTTAACATTCTCATCGAAAAATAAAATACTCAAGTGTTCAGATTTTGTTAACATGCTTTGAAAGATAAATATTGTATTTTTTTATAAAAAAAAAAAAAAGCTGAATCGTAGTTGAAATTTAGAGAGGAACTTGTTTGTATTATTTTATTTGATGTTCCTATTTTATCTAGAAATACAAATTAAGTCACTGCGTTTACTTATTGAATTTTGCGTTTTTTAACATTGCGAATAACTATTCTGAGATTTGTAAAGGCACTTTATTTTTAACTCTAAATAATCTTTTCAGAATTAAACTTCGATGCATTTCGAAAGAATAAAGTACTTTATCTTTAATTCTTTGAAAAAAGTATGTAATTAAGAATTTTTATCTCTTAAAATTCAAGAAAACTTAACATTTTGTTTACTTTCAGAAAAAGGAATTCGTTTCTTTTCCATTAGTTAATTTAGCTAGTTTCTGAATAAAACTCTTTTCATCAGCATTGAATTAAATTAACATATATTTCCTTAAAAAGTCGTTCTTCTTAATATTCTAAACAACAGATTTCAAAATATATTCACTGAAATTAACAGTGTTTTTAATCCTGCTTTCTGTTACAAGCCAAACGTGTGTGAATAGATTTGAAAAAATCAATATAATGCATTTCAATTCTCCAGTTTACCAGAAAAAATTATTACATTTTTAACTAATATATTTAATGATTGTATTCTTTTAATTTGTTTTATATTGTTTGGCCATTTCTAAAGTAAACATAGCGATTCCCAAAAGATCTCAATACTAATATTTTTTTCCTGTTATAACTGAAAACCCTTCCTTTTTATAAATAACTAGCTTTTACCCGCTCACGTTGATGTCTTTAAATAGCTCTCAATGTCATAATCATAAGAAAGTAAATAAAATATGATACATTTTTTATTGCTTGACTGGGACCATTGAAATTTAAATATTATAATATTGAGGTTAGTTTAAAAATTGTAAAAACATACTTTATTATAATAGTTAACAACCAAAATTCACACAATAACTTAAGTCATTAATAATTTAAAAAGTTGAAAGTATCTGCGTTTAATAAATAATTCCTCTTTAAAAGAGCTCAAAACAGAATATTATTCTAAGATGCTACTCTATGTTGCATTATATGCTCTCCCTTCAGGTGCAAATGTCTAAAGATTTCAGGCATTTGAGACACGCGAACAGGATACATATAGTTGGCCATAAGAAAAAAGCAAGGCTTTTCCAAATGCACCCCTGCTACCAGCAATGTTTGTTCTTGTTCTTTTTTAATAGTACCAGAAAAACTGAGGTTGTTTAGAAATTGAACTCGTTTGAATTGAAACAGTATGTCTATGGGAATAGATGTATTCATTGAAAGTCAAATCTGCATGTATTCACTTCAGTCGTTGCAAAATATCTTCCACCATGTACTCTTTGTACTTATTCTGAAGGGTTTGAGGATTAGAAAAACTACATAATATAAGTATTGCGTAATTTTATTCGGCGATTGACATTGTAGAGCTTCCTCCATAGTAATATCTAGTATATCTTCACATAAAATATCTAAGTTCAGTGTAAATGAAAAATTTCGAGCAAAACATGACATTATAATGGAATTATTCTTTTAAAAAGTAATAAATTTAAAGTATTAAGAATTCGATAAATCACAAATTTTAATGAAACTGTTATTTAATATTACCATAGAGCTTTTAATATCACTCAATTTTCTAAAACTTCTGGGATTGTCGGAATAGAGAGTTTTTAGCGAACTTGGCGAAATTTCTCAGTTTAAGTTTAACACTTAATAAACGTAACGTAATAAACGTTGGACATTTAATAAAAAAAATAATTTAAAAAATTGCTTTTAGTAAAGATGTTAAATTACACTATGTTTCAGTTATTTATTACAAATGTGAGAAAATTTTTTAATGAAAATTTCCGGTATTGACAAATTATATAATCTTGCACCAACTTGGCGGGGTTGTGCAGCGCCCCATGGTTTTACCGGCGTAGTTAAAGTTCCCGTAAGAATACGGGAATAAAATATACCCTTTGTTACTCCTTCAAGATGTAGCTTTCCATTTTGAAATCGGTGAAGGAATTTTTGAAATCGGTTTAGTGGTTTAGGCGTAAAAGCGTAACAAACAAACGCACATTCACATTTATAAAATTATTAGGATTAGGAAAACTATTACTTAAATGGGAGAAAAAAATGTAAATAAACAAAGAAAAAATGGGATTAAAACTAACCGTAAAACTTATAATTTTTTTGTTTCTTGAATTGCTTTTTGTTTATGAAGCGCTCATTTCTAATTTTTAAAAGTGCATCGGAAACAGAGCTGATGTTCTACTTAATTGAACAGTGAGCTAGTTATCATAAAAAAATTATGACACGTGTCAGCGTATTACCATGTGCGCGTAACACTATGTCTCGTGAAGAGCATCGTACGCCATTTTCTAAAAAACGACTTTAACATTCAAATTTTGCATTCAATTTGACATTTACCCGTATAATTTCCGCTCTCGTAGGAATAAGAGAATAAAATATACCCTATGTTACTCCCTGATAATGTAGCTTTCCATTGGTGAAAGAATTTTTAAAACCGGTTTAGTGGTTTAGGCGTGAAAGCGTAACAAACAAACAAACTTACATTCACATTTATAATATTATTAGGATTTATGTTTTAAATAAGTTTTAACAACTAGATAAATGAATAAATTTAAAAAATATGCACTGAATTTCATGTCGATAATAACATTAAATATACTTATCTTTATTTTCGGAATCGAAAAAGTTTTTCGTATGATAAACAGAAAATAACTCATGTTAATATAAATATTTTATAGATGGATTTCTCGAAATATATGCTACAAACTATTAACTAATAAAAATTTGTTTTTATTACTAATATTATTTGAAGATTTGATTAAAGAAATCAATGATAAATCCGTAAGGATATAAATATGAATCAAAAAAAAATTTGAATCTTGGACAAGACAATAAGTGTTCTAGGTGAAAACTTGAAACATTTAAGAGAAACAACTCTTTCTGAAGCATCCGCTGCTATGCCATATTAACTTTGGCAATGTGTGGAAGATGCATGGACTTCTGTCTCCCGAGGATACATCCAAAACCTCTTTGATTCTATGCCGAGGCATGTGATAGCAGTTATAGCCAACAATAACGGCTACACTAACTATTGATTTTGTCATCATCCATGTGGCACAAGAAGCTGCAATTTTAATCGTTTTTCGTCTTTGTACAACACGTTATCTTTCAAACAAATTTTGCTGTGATATTTTTGGTTCTTGGTGTTGCATTTTTTGTAGGCAGTAGTGTATATATATATATATATAGTAACATAAAATGAAAAAAAATTCATAGCATAATAAAATTGATAATGCAAAATTATATCACTAACAAAGCTAGAAGATTTAAACCAGATTTCAAGAAACACAACTTCAAAAAATGATGGAAAGTCTATTGTGCAAGAATTAACTAAGCGTATTTAAAATGTAAGAAACCAGAAGAGTCAATGGACTAAAATGAAGACCTATTATGATTTCTAAAGCTGTTGCTGAATTAGGACCAGCAAAATTAGGGTTAATTATATTTTATGGATCCAACCTTCCCCAATATATATATATATATATATATATATATTCATCTTTGATATTGCATTTTAGAAATATAAAGTTAATTCACAATCATATGATTTTAAATTAATTTTTTCGTTATATATACACTAAGAGCTAGATTTACTTAAGTTGTTTCACCCATGTGACCGCCTGTTTTTTTAAGCATTCTTGGGAAATTTTTTTTGACGACCAGCAAACAGATAGAACTTTAACTTCGTCATCGTGGAATCACACTTGAATAGCTCTTTTTATCATTTGTTCTATTGCCGTGCAACTCATTTTAGCTGTATATTCTTGAGAATATGTAATAAATTCTCAATAGAATTTAGGTCTGATTAATTACCAGGCCAATTCAGCATTTTTTTTTATTTCACCACTTAAAAGTCAGGACCAATATCGAGTTGTGAGAAGAAGCCAAATCATGTTGAAATGTTCCATCAAATGTTTCCATCGATGGAGCAATTCTTCTCAGAAATATTTCAATGTATGTGACATAATTCAAAAACTAAGGAACTAAACTTCCAGAGTTATTTGTTATTAAAGAACCCCAAAACATTTGCTTAGAAGGGTGTTTTGCAGTCTCTTGGAAAAAATTTGGCAAAACAGTTTCAACTTCACTTCTATTAACTACACTTGATTTGTATGTCTTCAAAAATAACCACATTTCATCATCTTCTTTTAGTCGTTAACAGTCCAGAATAGGTATTTTTGGCCCATGTTAAACGTTTTCTCATTGTTTTCTGAATTATAAATTGCTTTTCCTCGGTCTCGATGCCTTACGGCTAACTTCCAGTACCATTTTCGGTACAGTTGAGGTACTCACTTTAACACCATAATCCAATAAATCCCTCTGAAGGTCTATGCTTGTCTTACTTTGATTTATTTTGCTCTGTCTTATTAGAATTTTATCAGTTCTTGGAGTAATTTTCCGTTTGAGCCCACATCTTTTTCTTTTTGGAGACAATTATCAAAAATCTTGAAATGTTCTTAAAATTCTGGAAACACTTGATTTGCCCACACCAACTACCGTTGCTATATCTCTCATAGTCATAACAGTGTATTCATTAAGAGTGATTATTTTAGAGGGTTTTCTCGGAGTAATATCCATCTCAGAACAAGCAATAACAACACGTGTTACGGGGAACGCAAAATTATGATTACCACCAATTACACTGGCAGGCTCACAACTGAGCTACTAATGCACTAAAACGAATCAAATTGGTAAATTATATTGGTCAATGTCAATCCTTCACATTACTTTTGGGCAGATATAACCGGTTTGAAGTGGTTCGGGACATAACTGGCAATCACTTACCAACTCAGACTGAGAAAAAAATGTTTGTCGTGATTAATTCAAAGAGTATAGTATATTGATTTTTAAGAATTTTTATTTTAAAACGAAAAAATAAATGTTTTTACAGCTCACATTACTGTGTATTTTTCATTACTGTAAAATACTTTTCGAGATAAATTGTTCTGATTGATTGATTGATTATTAAAGTCACATTTTGCCACCATACTAGTTGTCAAATATTTTTAAAGTAGTATTTTTTAAGTAAATAAATAGATGAAGAAATTTAAAAGAATAAATTTAAATATTTTCCAAATAAAATTTTAAAAAATATTACGTGATAGATTACTTAATAACCAATGCTGAATTTTAAATACATCATGTATAAGGGGAAAAAAATCGGTTAAAAATTAACGTTTTCAATTTCTTCATTTTACAGTCCTCTGTCTTTTTTCCTCTGTCTTAAAGAACAATTTTAGTATGAAAATGAATAGTTACGCAATAATTTGTTTCATGGACTTAAACAAAGCAATATAAAATATAATAATTTTAAGTTTGATAAAAAAAACCAGAAAATTCATTAAAAATGTAAAAGATACAAAAAATGGCAAAAACATAATGCTTTTCGTTGAAATACGATTAAAAAATCCATTCAATTTGACGCAATTATTATTAACAAGGGTTTATTATTAATTAATTCGTTGAATAAAAACAAAAATTATACTGTCACAAACTGATACGCTCTGAGTGGCCGAACGGTTAGAGCACTGCTCTACAATGCAAGTGGCTCGGGTTCGAGCCTCCCAGATATTTGTTTGTTAAATTCAATCATGACTTTCATTATTTATTATTATGGACATTTGCAAATTATGTAAATTGAATTTATGTTAATCTTTCCCCTGGTGGTTATTCTAGAACCCTCCACCAGGTTTATAAAAGTACTGCAGCTGGATAGGTCTTCAGTTGTGGTGCTGCCCGTGTAAAACACTACGACAAAATAAATTGTGTATTGGATAACATCGCCTTATTCCTTTCTACGCGACATTTTGGTGGAGGCGCGGGGTAACGATAGCCATCGGCAACAACGGATATCAGAGAAAGTCGAAGGCTCCAAGGGCTACCTCCAGAATACGGGTTGCTACCTTGCCGAGTCCGAACTGTAAAAAGAATGCCGGAAGGTGAAACGGAAGACAAGGCAACATCATCAATCCCATCTATGTATGTTACCTATCAGCTGCCACGAGAGCCTTGTTCATTCTCTGGCTTGAATACCGAAGATGCTGAAAAATGGAAAAATGATTACGAGAGGATTGCTAACTACAACAATTGGGATGAAACAGTACGTCTTGCAAATGTCGTGTTCTATCTAAGCGGAACTGCAAGGTTGTGGTTTGACAACAATGAAGATCGATTGAAAAGTTGGACAGACTTCGAGAGACTTTTTGAAGAGACTTTCGGAAAGCCTGAGGACGTAAAAAGTTTTGCAGAAGGATTATTAAGGACAAGGGCTCAGCGTCCTGGCGAAACGCATGAGTCTTACGTTCAGGACGTATTGTCATTATGCAGGAAAGTGGATAAAAATATGCCAGAAGATCAAAAGATATCGCATCTCATGAAAGGGGTGGCTGAAAATCTCTACCAGGTACTGATAAACAGAGAAGTTAGCACAGTAGATAAATTTGTTACGTGTTGCCGTGAAGTGGATGCCATGAGAAAAAGACGAGTTGTGCCGCTACGATATGAGAGACTACCTAATGTTACACCCATGTCAATGGCCAATGAAGGAGATCTAAGCGATCTAATTCGAAGGATTGTTAAAGAAGAAATCGAGAAAGTACTCCCACGGATCGCAACATGTATAGACGACGAGCCAAGCAATTTAGAATCAATTATCCGAGAAGAAGTTCGAAGCAATTTGGCTCCACTCTCTCGAGAAAAACCTACGCCTTCTCCTTACAGAACTCAAAGGACTGGCGGAAGTTCCTGGAGACCAAGGCCGAGACCTCGACAAGAAAACAGACCAACTCAACAGGATACCGGAAGGAAGACTGACCTTTGGCGTACTTCAGATAACGTACCAATTTGCTTTCATTGTGGACGACCGGGTCACGTGACTAGATATTGCCGTGATAGACGACGTGTTTTTAACGCAGCAAGACAAAGAAGGCAATTAGACCAGTCAGAACGCTGGGATTCCGACTCTCTTTCTGATTACGGCCGCGATCCTGAATCTAACTACCAGCGTTACAGAAGTAATTCGCCGTACCCTAGACGCAATCCACAACGCCACCAATCAAGATCTCCATCTCGTCGCTCACCTGTTAGGTCCAGTGAGGAAAACTAAGGCATGCGACCTGCGTGGGAGGTAAGGCCGCAATAAACGAAAACCCTCCAGTATACACGGCTGCTAAACTAGTCAAAAACTTTGTATCCGTAACTGTCAATGGGCATATCGTTAATGCCTTGGTTGATTCAGGAGCTGATTATTCAGTAGTTTCCGAACAGTTACGCACGCAACTAAGGACGCCCATGTTTTCAGAACACAACCCGATTCTTCGAACTGCCTGTGGTAAGGTTGTAGAAGCTATAGGACGATGCATGTTGCGAGTGAACTTGAATGGAGTGGTGCAACCTTTCGAATTTTTGGTATTCCAGCAATGCAGTCATGATCTCATATTGGGATGGGACTTTTTCAAAGCAACTGATGCCATTATTGATTGCGGATCAGGTGAACTTCAGATTGGAGAAGTCTCTCCAAATGATCTCAAAATGAATGAAGTAAATTCTGGTTTATATGCGGTCAGTGATGTTGTCATTCCAGGAAACTCTATAAGAAAGATTTCCGCTTTGGCTAAAGACCACCAGACCTTAGAAAAGGTTATAGTTACTGGAATGAAGAATTTTGAATGGACAAAACAGCTAAAAGTCCCAGCTACAATAGCCACACTCCAGAATGGTAAAATAGATATTTGGATTGCTAACAGTTCCTCTCAGCCACAGATAATACCAGCTGGCATGTGTATAGCCGAAATGACGGATATTGAGGATGGATTGGTAAGTTCTTTGAACGAGAATGCTGACAAAATCGAAGTAAAACAGATGAAGCACCCTAGACAGTCGGTGAAAGAATTCAAATGCCTTGTAGACCCGGAACTGCGTGAGGCGCAACAGAAAGATCTTTTGAAGTTGCTTAACGACTTTACAGATGTTTTTGATTTTGAGAACAAAATAAGAGTCTCGAGTAAAGTAAAACACAAGATAAATACCGGCGATTGCCAACCTATTAAGCAAAAGCCATATAGAGTGTCTTTTGAAGAGAGAAGAATAATTCAAAAAGAGGTTGATCAAATGCTGAAGCTTGACATCATAGAGCATTCGGAGAGTCCGTGGTCATCCCCAGTTGTTCTGGTGAAAAAGAAAAATGGATCCTGGCGTTTCTGTGTGGATTACCGTCGCTTGAACAAAATTACCAAAAAGGATGTGTACCCTTTACCCCGGATTGACGATGCCTTGGATAACCTTTCGGGTGCAAGCTTGTTTTCTACAATAGACCTTAAGTCTGGATACTGGCAGATTGAAGTCGATGAAAGAGACAGAGAGAAGACGGCTTTTATTACTCCGGATGGATTATACCAATTTAAGGTTATGCCATTTGGGTTATGTAACGCCCCAGCCACGTTCGAAAGAATGATGGATAGTATCCTTAAAGGGATGAAGTGGAAGCACTGTCTATGTTATCTAGATGATGTCGTTGTCTACGCTGCCTCTTTCGAAGAACATCTTTTGAGATTGAGGATGGTGCTTCAGTGCATACGAGATGCTGGATTGACACTGAACCATAAAAAGTGTCGTTTTGGTCAAAGAAGCCTTAAGATTCTTGGTCACTTAGTGGACAAAGATGGAATTCGTCCAGATCCAGGGAAGGTCGAAGCAGTTCTAGAATTTCCAACCCCCCAAACCGTTACGCAAGTTAGAAGCTTTTTAGGGATCTGCTCTTATTATCGCCGATTTGTCCATAATTTTGCCGACATCGCCAGGCCGTTGCACGAATTATTGAAGCAAGATGTTAAATTTGTATGGAAAGAAGAACATCAATCAGCATTCATCCGTTTAAAATCACTGCTGACGAGATATCCTGTGCTTGGCTTCTTTAAACCAGAAGCTAAAACCTTAATACATACTGACGCCAGTGGATATGGCATTGGTGCTATTCTCGTACAAATACAGAGTGGGTTTGAAAGGCCTATTGCTTATGCATCCCGATCACTTTCAACATCCGAGAAAAATTATTCGACTACAGAGAAGGAATGTTTAGCAGTTATTTGGGCGATAAGTAAATTCCGACCCTATATCTTTGGCCACCCATTTACAGTGGTAACAGATCACCACTCTTTATGCTGGTTGGCGAATCTAAAAGATCCATCTGGGCGATTAGCAAGGTGGGCTTTGCGTCTTCAAGAGTACGATGTGGAAATAGTTTTCAAGACCGGAAGAAAGCACCAGGATGCTGATTGCTTATCGAGGAGCCCACTGCTTAAAATTGAAGAAGAGCCCACTGAAGATATACCATTCCTTAATACCATGACCAATTTCGAAAGTGAGCAAAGTAAAGACCCTGATGTAGCAAATATTCGAGACGAAATGATTAGAAAGAGAGACTTCTCAAAGTTTAAAGAAATTAGTGGAATTTTATACAGAAAAAACTACGATCCTTTAGGAAAGCAGTGGTTATTGTTCATACCGAAACATCTTAGAGGGGACGTATTAAAAAGCCTTCACGATGCACCGACAGCGGGTCATTTAGGGTTTGCCAAAACGTACGACCGAATCAGACGGAAGTATTTCTGGCCTGGCCTATACCGCAGTGTCCGACGCAATGTGTCTCATTGTCGAGAGTGTCAAAGGCGAAAATCTCAACCTCAGCGACCTCCAGGATTGCTTCATCCAATATTGCCAGGGGATATCCCGTTTGCTAAAATAGGGATAGATTTACTTGGAAGATTTCCTCTAACAAAGCAAGGGAATAGATGGATAATTGTCTGTACAGATTATCTCACTCGATTTACTATCACAAAGGCCCTACCAAGCGGTGAAGCCACGGAAATAGCCAAATTTCTGGTTGAAGACGTTATACTGAAACATGGATCACCAAGGGAAATCATCAGCGATAGAGGGCGATCATTTTTGTCGAATCTCGTTAAAGAAGTAAATAATTTATGCTTGACGTATCATTTGCTAACTACTGCATATCACCCTCAGACAAATGGCCTCACGGAAAGGTTCAATAAAACACTCGCTGACATGCTGGCCATGTATGTCGATGTTGACCAAAAGAATTGGGACAACATACTTCCATTTGTCACTTTTGCATATAACACCCCAAAGCAGGAGACGACAGGTTTCAGTCCATTTTTCCTTGTTCATGGACGTGATGTGGATACTCTACTAGATGCCATTTTGCCCTTTCTTCCCGATGAATCAGCGAATGATTACGTTCAAAACCTGATAATGAAGGCCGAAGAAGCTAGACAACTAGCAAAAATACATCTAACAAGAGCACAAGACAAAGACAAATGCCGTTATGATGAAAGACATCGGATAGTGAATTACAAAGAGGGAGACCTGGTTTGGATATTTACTCCAATCCGCAAAGTTGGATTATCTGAGAAATTGTTAAAGCGATACTTTGGACCCTATAGGGTGAGAAAAAGGTTATCCGAAGTGACTTATGAAGTGGAACCTTGTGATAGTATGCGCACCAAACGAAAATTAAGAGACGTGGTACATGTTCTGCGAATGAAACCTTATAAAGACCCTGACCTTCAGCTAGAAGATATTGAACAAGAAAAGTCACCTACGGAACCAGTCCGGACTGTTTTTGACAAAAGGAACCCTAAACAAGTTTACTTTGGACCTATTACAAGAAGCCGTTCGAAACAACTACAGCGGGTCGCTGTGTCTCCTAAGGAGGGAGAAATGTCACAAACTGATACGCTCTGAGTGGCCGAACGGTTAGAGCACTGCTCTACAATGCAAGTGGCTCGGGTTCGAGCCTCCCAGATATTTTTTTGTTAAATTCAATCATGACTTTCATTATTTATTATTATGGACATTTGCAAATTATGTAAATTGAATTTATGTTAATCTTTCCCATGGTGGTTATTCTAGAACCCTCCACCAGGTTTATAAAAGTACTGCAGCTGGATAGGTCTTCAGTTGTGGTGCTGCCCGTGTAAAACACTACGACAAAATAAATTGTGTATTGGATAACATCGCCTTATTCCTTTCTACGCGACAATATGAAGAGAAGTATAAAAAGATCATAAAGATCAGGCTGATATTATCCAAACTCCTTTTTTGTCTCACCATTTACATATTTGAGCAAAGAAAATTAGGACTCATTAAACTCTAAACGTGTTGAAACAATTTTTTGAAATCAATGACCAAAAAAGTATTAACATGTTTTCCAAAAGAATACATTATATTTCTGTATTTTTAGCCAACAATTTACTTTCAAAGTGAAAGATGATTGAAGTGAAGGAAAAATAATTACTGGAACAACATGGTGTATGCAAATCAATTTACCCTTGACCGCACTTGATTTTAATTAAATTTCAGCTTGTCTTTATAGATCAGTTTCTAAGGACACTCAATTTCACTCTTCTGATAACTTTTTACATTTCTTCTGAATTTGGTTTAAGTAAATTATCGGACTTATTTTACTTTTGCTACACGATCTTGTAATTTTGTGGTTCGATTCTACTTTTAATTGCTAATTTTATTTATCAAACCTTATAATTAAAAAAGAATAAGTAAATGAGAAGTCAAGTTTTAATTATTTTCGTTGGAGATAAGATGTTATGAATAAGATTATGAGCTGCTGTCATTCAATTCTGTTAAAACAATATTGGCTCAGCTAGTTTGCTTCTGGAAAATTGTATTTTCTTCTTTTTTAAAAAGGAACTTAATTGAATTTTTTGTCATAGAAAGTTTAAAAAAATTTAATGTAAATTCAAAGCTGGTTTTTTTTATATAAATTATACCTAAAACATTATGGCTTAGAAATCAATGTATGGATAAAATTATTTATTAAGTGATTAAATTTATTTGAATGTTAAGGATAAGAAAATGTTTAACCTAAGTCGGATTTAAAATTATTTCTTTAAAACATTTTTGCGATGTTATGTCTTTTGTTAAAATCATATATTTATGTGCAATAAAATATGCGCTAATAATTTTGCTTTGTAATACTACTACAAATATATCCAAAAGAGTGAGAGCAATTAAATTTTTAAAAAATCCACTACCGGAACTTGATATTATTTCTTTTTGGAAAGTGCAATTATAAATTATTTGAAAATATTTGACACTATATATTTAATGAAACAATTTGGAAGTTTTTATATTGAAAAATAAAAGTGGAGTGGAAAAATGTTCCCATAGAAATTGTGTAACCTAACAAATATTGATAAATGCTTTAGATTTATTTCTATATATAAGGAGCCCAATACATGTGGAAATATTGATTTTTACTTAAAGAATAATGTAGGATACTTCATAAAAAATTTTTAAACTAAAAAAGAGGAACGCCAGTGTTTTTAATTCACTCTGTGTTATTTTGCTTTAAAATAATTCAGAATGCACCAAAAACATCTCACAAAAATTGAAGTAATTTATAATAAGTATAATAGTTTTTTTCCTTAAGTTATGTGATAATTACCTGTTATCATTCGCAGAAATAAATAAATATGTCATCGTAAAAATCTTATAGTAATATATACCACTCCCTTTTTGATTGCAACTATTCCATTAAATTTGGAACACCTTTTTGCATAAAAAGCACAGTTGAAGATCTCAGATATTAACGCATCGAGTGTGTATTGTATTTCACAGGATTTATACTATTTACTGGAGTTGTCTACTTAAATTTATTGAATACCATATTCCATGCGTCTATTTAGATAAATAGTGCTATTTATAGACACCCTCTTCTGTGGATGAAGCACATTCCTCTCAAAAGCGCGCATTAATATAAAAATGGAATAAATAATATAAAAATATCCTGCTCAGCTGTCATTTTTGAAACATGTGATCCTCCAAACAGCTGGAAGTCCCTATTTAATAATGAAAAGGAACGATGATAAAATATGGGACTTGTTACATGCGCCATTGGCAGAACGAAAAGTGTTTCGTAAACCGTGGAATGAATAATGTCCCGATTCATTGCAGGATTTTAAAGAAGCTTTTCAAAAAGAAAAATGCGCTTTTTGCAGTATTCTTTTAAATTTCAAATGATTCTTCGGAAGCTATATTTGATTGCCTTTGGAAATATATTCGTATATTTCATTTCGCATTTTGAAGGGTATTAATGCTAAGTTTTTCCAATCAAATATATTTATATTTGATTGGAAAAGGTAAATGAATAATGTTGGAACATCATTAAGTGTTTTTTTTCCTTAAGCTAATAGTAGGTTTTTTTTTCATAATGAAGTTGTATGATGATAGACAATTAGTTCAACTCTAAAATCCAGTTTTCTGTCATTAACTAATGAGGAAGAGTAGATTGCAAACAATAGCATATTTAAAAAATACCATAATGAATTACAGAAAAACATTACTATCTTCGAACAATTTGAAAAGTAGGAGCTCAAATCTCCATGTGTTCGAATGTTGAATACTTAATAAAAAGTGTTGTTATTTTTGTAGGTTTATTAGACATTTCTACCACTTAAATTGGCTTATTTTTAATTTAAAAGATATACCTGCTAATCATATCTCTTTTAAGGAAATGGACTAAAGGACTGCGATGAAAAGTCATATAAGTTTTTTAAAAAAATTATTCTGGAAAAATTATAGAAATTTTTGAATAATCTGTAGCTGTTACTTAAAAACTGTTAGATATTTATAGTCCCTTTAAAAATGCTTAGTTAAATTGAACATGTTTTCAAATTTAGGGCACAGAAAAAATTGAACTATTGAAGAACTTGAAAGTATCTGAAAAGGAAAATTTGATAAAATGTGGATTCATTGAGTGTTCATGCTTAAGACAAAAAGGACCTACAAATAACATTTATAGCACACATCGTATTTTTAAAACCATTTCATATATTTTGTTTTCCAAAGGAATGGTGTTTTACTAGATTAATAAATTTTATTTTCTTGTTTTTAATTTTTTCCCCCTTGAATAATGATATTAAAGTATAATCACTTAAGACTATGATGAAATCAATTAATATTTCATCGTTACATTCATTCATAAATATAGGATCTAAGCATATATATACGTGTGTGTATATACAAACATATGACATTTCAAAGGTAAGGAACTTTCAGGTATTGTTTTTTTTTTATTCGTCCATGTATAAAGAGCGTGCAACGTACATCCACTTAGCGTACAAACCTTATTTAATTTGGTATTTGGGCTGGATATTATTATTCAAATCTTGTTAATTCGACATCTCTTACTGAAAGTTTCAAATGAAATATAGTGTGTGAATTAATTTGTGCTATGTATATGGCCATAAAAGGAAATATGATACTTTCTGATAAAATATTAATAGACAAACGCTATTTGTGAATAAAGAAAATAAAGATTAAAAGGGAAATAGAATTTTGATTAGTTTATAATTTATCATTGCATTTTCCCTTCCCTCCCATTTTAAGAGGCAGTCATTGACGAAGTTTTGTACTCTTACAAAAATATCCCTTGATTAATTTCTATAGAATATGTCTTTTTTATCAACATATCAAATCATATCATATCGTAATATGCAAACTTCAATTCATAAAAATAAATAGAAACAAAATTAGGACAGTACAGAAAATAATGATCCTCCTTAAGAAGTAATTGGTATTAATGTGAAAACGATGTATGATAATATTTTTAAATCCAACTTCATTCCAGGTCAGAAGCATAACACGTTTCCTCCAGTACTTTCATAATATTATATATGAATCATTGCTAGTATACCATTGATTTATAACATTGTTGTAAATACTAAAAAAAATTGTGGTATTTAAATGAAGCACTCACAAAATTGTCATAAAAATTTCTCCGAATAATAATAAACGTGTATCGATTAAATCTACTCTAACATAAATTTCCATTATTTAATCTACTCTTCAATAAAATATTTTTGCTTAATGTGACGATAATCATGAATCTTTTATAGAATAGTATAAAAACTTAATGCGATGGACCATAAACGTTTTTATGATTATAGTAAAAATAATCCAAAATGATTATTAAAAAGGAGGGAAAAATTATATAAAAATCGTAACTACTTTTGTTTATGAAACCAACTTTCAATTATGTCAATCCTACTTGTAGCAAAAAGACATGTTGCTCGGAACTCATTAAAATTATGTACAGCACTTATGTGACAATTGAATTAATTAGGTAATTTTAAACAGTTAATAATTTTAAAATTTTTGATCCATTTTGAGGCAAATAAATTTTATAGGGTTTCACTGCAACGTTTCGATGGTTGCAGAGAAATTTTTCAGCTATTATGTTCTTTATTCGTTCATGTGAAAAATGTTTACAACTTACCACTTTTAGCAGTGAAAGCCGAAAGCCAACTGTACTTTATTTCGGATTGAGTTGTAAAGTTATTTCAATTATCACTAATCCAACGTCTTCAAACTTTGGTTTTAAATGGAGAGTAACATACAAAGTAGTTCGGGCTATAGCAATAAAAGGAAATGAAATAGGATTGAAATTTTAAGGTTGGCTCATCTTAGTTGATAAAATACTAATTTTTGGATTTTAAACACGAATTTGTAAGGTAAGTAAACAAATATTAAATATGAAGTAGAATTTGGTGCATTTACCTTTCATATATATATATTATAATTATTCCGTAAGTTAACATAATCCCCTTTGGGGACGTTTAAATATCAGATAGATAATATATTTTTTGTTTGCAGCATATGAAACGAACTTGAATTTTTATCAACGTTAGAATCATAATTATAAAGAACTCAATAACTTTAAATCAGTCTAAAAGCTTAATATATAAATATTTTAACGGCTTGCATTCAATAAGAGAAAATTCCTAACTATATATATACGAAGATCTCGAACACAAACCATTAATAAAAAAAGATTCACTTAAATATAACTGGAAGCTTTTAATCACAGTTAAGTGGTTTACAAAACAATTATAAATCAGCAAGTTTTAATCTAGATCGACAATTCTAACAAATGTTATAAACGCCTTTTTAAAATTACAACATCATACCACTCCTAATATTCCCACTCTCGATATCCTTATCTTTCTCAATTTATAAATCTTTAAAAAATAAATTTAATCTTCATGCATCACGTTTCTTTCACAAAGTGAGGTTCTTAAATCAAGTATAGAGTTTTAGTTTGAATCTTAGATCTTCAGTTTGATTTTTCAAGACTCTCGTTTCTGACTGCATTGGATTGATGGACATTTCGGCATTAAACTGAAAGAAAATAAATTGCATGTGTAAGTACATCACTTAAATAAACATTCAATCTTAACTTATGGAAAATTTCATTTTTTCATTATATTTTCAATATCTTATACAGAATTAACATTCCATTCAAAGAGAGAGAGGTCCAAATGAAACAAAAAAAGAAAAGAGGAACATAAGTGATCTAAAATATGCTTCTTACAATACTAATTACAAATAAAATATAAAATGAATAATACAAGCATTCTTTCTTCTGGCATGTACTAATTGTTTACGAAGTGATTCGAAGAGAGCTGCACAAGTAAAATGTTAGATTTTTTCAACAGAGTATGAAGTTTAATTCCTCTACGAGGTACATCAATATCCATTTATATCTATCTGGCGTATCCTATCATCAATTATTTGGTAGTGTTGTACCTTTTGAATGGTAAGGAATTTCAATTTATCAATGACCCATGCAGTGTGGTTAAAATTGCCCATGAATATTTCAAGGAGTATGATTGGAACTTTCTCTTACTACCGTTGAGTAAAACCCCCTAGATCAGAATCAAGTCGGTACAAGTGGTTTACCATAACTTACAAAAAATTGTCTCATTTTGAAATTGCCATGAGTTGCGTGATGCTTTACTTCTATCATGGTCAGATATTACCGTGGTGTGAGTGAGAGGGAAAGTTATAAA
This sequence comes from Trichonephila clavata, assembly GCA_019973975.1. Lineage (NCBI taxonomy): Eukaryota > Metazoa > Arthropoda > Arachnida > Araneae > Nephilidae > Trichonephila > Trichonephila clavata. Next base: position 180,522 of record BMAO01026559.1, read on the forward strand.
CTGCTGTTTGTAAAAAATTGCAACACCCTGAAGGAGTCACCAGAATTTAATGAAATGTAATACACAAACGACTTGTTTTAGTACAAATAAATGAATAAATTTTCAAACCAAAAAAAGGTGCCCCAAATTAATGTTTGGTGTAGCTACCACGTGCTGCTATACGACGTGAAATGGAGTCAAATAGATATTGGATGTCTGCTCGTGGAAAAGAATTTCATATGTTTGTATTCGCCTCCAAATATCTGCTTCCCCACGGTGAAAATAAGTCTTAAACATTATTTTAAGCAAATCGAAGGGGGGAGGTGAATTATCCTGTTAAAAGATAGCTCTAGTGATGCCTTGAATGAAAGTAATGACTTCAGGAGTGTTAGGACACTATGACGTTCGATAATGCATTCTGTGGAAGGCAGCAATCACCATTATAGCGTGTAGGACGAATGCGGCCACCATGGTTTCACGGATTAGAGCAGAACTCAATGAAAAGACAACTTGTTGCCAATCAGCTCTCTAGACTCTGTGTTCATGAGCTAATTGTAGATGCTGCCATCGATGGTTTGCCGTGACGAGGATCCTGTATAAAGGAATCCTTGCACGCTGTTCCCCATGCATCAAGCGCCAACAAATTACGAAGCCGATATAAAAACTGCTGTAGCAGTGATGTCATATGTCTGGAGGAAGCTGTATGGTCATTCACTGCTATGTGGACTATGTGTCCAGGTTACGGAAGGTTACATCAGCGCGCGAGGATATCCTCGCGCGCTGATGTAACCTTCCGTCATCCACTTCGAGTTTTTCGAGTTGTCCGATGATCGTCGGTCCTTTTCTTTCAAACTCGCATCACTGTGAAACTGCCCACGAGAATACATGACAGGAATATCCTCCTTCGCAAAGGCCAGTGAGTCTCCCCCGTTCACACTCCGAAAACTGTTGAAATTTCATTTTATTTCGTCTTGGAGGCATACTTAGGTCCCACTGAATATTCGCCACTAACAAATAACCAAGTACGATTTTCACCATCCCGCTATAGCCCTCTATTTAATGGCTTTCAGCATCAGTTCCGAGGGCGCTTCTAACATCACGCATTCGAGGCAACTCTGAAACTTTATTATTTTGCGTAACATCCTATAATTGACATTTCCTGCAAATTCATTTCATTCAGATGATTCCTTCATGGTGTTTCATTTTTTACAAAACATCAGTTTATTAACGCCGCACTACAAAAGTAACACGAGGGCTATTGGTGACGTACCTTGGAGCTTTAAGTTTCCGACAAGTGATAGGGAGGACATCTGAGTTGGCACCTTCTCTCCAAACTACAGAACCACGAAATTGGGGCAACTACGACATTTTTAATGCGCATCAAACCTTCCGCACGAATGGTCTCCAATGATACTAAGGTTCGAACTCATTGCACATCAGCTACGAGTTCATAGTCATGACCATTAGGCTACTATGACCACAATATTACATCGTAAAGATTCCATGCATGCAGAAAATTAACTGTTGTATTATATCAAACTGCTGTTTTTACAAAAAGAAGCTATTCCGGATATTAGGTAATTGATAATAGTATTACGAGTAGACTGTAGGTAGTGGTCGAGGTAGAGCCAAATGGTCACGGTTATGAACTCGAGACTGGTGAGTCGTAAATTGGATTTCTGGTGCAACTGAAAACTCGAAGAGTATTGGTTAATGTCAGTAGGAAGATTGAAATTTGTGTGTCTTAGCTCTTTGTTCTCTATCTGTACAATGTGGAAGTTCTGTGAGTGAGGTGTAAGCTTGAGCGTTTTTTCCTCGTCACTTGACTGAGGTTCAATGCTGCGAGGTATGTTCTCTATAGCATTTTTATTGTTTTAGATTGCGATATTAATTTAAAATCAAATTGACCATGTATATATATATATATACCGTCATACTAACAAAGTAAGACTTTATTCATTATATTTAAAAGCTGTTAAAAATAATTTAAAAAATATAATTAATCTAAGAATATGAACAAATATTTATAGCATAATTAAATTAATGTATATTATGTAAGAGGTGCGTAGAGTAAGAGAAAATTATTTTTGAGCGAAATATTTATTTTTATCAGGTAAGAATGATATCAACTAGTTCAAAAACACGTTGTATATTCGGAATAATAATTTAATATTTTAGTCTAATGACAAAAGTAAGAGTTTGAAAATTTTCTCAAAATCTTTTATTTGTACACTGTTACTTTTTCTAGTTGAAAATACCCTTAATACTTTTATAATATATTATAAACAGTATTTTATTGAAAACAAGAAAAGAATAATAAAAATAAATAAATAAAAAAAACGAAATAAAATTTATTTAAGAAATCTGAAATAGCTTTCTGTTAACTCAAGTGTAATGTAACTCTTGTATGTAATTAGAAGACAAAAACAAACATCTTGCTTGATATTTTTATTCCAAATTTTTTTTAAAAAAATACACTCACAAAAGAAAGGGAATTTGTTTAAAAACACAAGGAAGACATTTAAATTTTAATTAGATAAATAATATTTTTGTAATATTCATGAAATCAAATCTTAGGAATCTGAACAAAACTTTTTCTTAACACATATGTTTTTATCATATTATTCGAAAAAGAACATAAAATCCTTGAAATTAAATGGCTAAAAGACGGTTTAGCAATGTTTAGAAAGCATAAAACAATTCGGAATGCATTTTTAGAAAAAGAAAATGATGAAAGTAAGATATTGTATTTCTTTTCTTTGAGAATTTATTTTCTTAATTTGCAAAAAAAAAGTATGGTTTTGTATTTCTGTACATAAGGAGCAGAAGCAATGTTTACCGCTTTTAAAATAAATTGAAATTCCAATTATTTGAAAAAACTTTTTTTTTTAAAGAAAAAGTTATGTTATAAGTTTGAAGGCAATATTTACTTATTTATTTTGATTTTTCGATACAAAATATTTTTAGTCGAAATATTTTGCTGGTCATGCTAAGATAACAGCAATATTCTAACAAAATAAGAATAAATATGCATTTTTTATGACATATTAAATAAAGAAATGTAATATTTTCCGAAAGTTCTTCAATCCATAAGTAACCTATTTGTTTATTGCCCTTTAAATGTTTGTATTACAAACTTAGAGGCAATTGAACGATGCATGTAGGGTTAAAAATCTATTAGGGAATATATTAATGAAATAACTTCCCAAAACATTTCCAAAATACCTATTATCACCAACAATTTATTATTTTGCGTACTATTCCATCCTTCAAAATTTTATTAATACTAGGAAATAAACACTTTTCAGTAATACCAAAATGCAAAATGATCTCTCGAATTTATTAGAAAAATATTGATCATTTTGATAAAACAATTTACTGTTTGGAAACATATTTTAGAATCAATTCAGTTTTGTTAAATTACAAAAGATCAATAATATAAAATTAATTTTTGCATAATGCTTCCAGTTTCTCATTTAATTTCTCAAATAAATGTATCATGTAATGTAAAAGAAATATGAAGAATGTAAACGGAATACCTTCTTTTTGATGGTAGTTAATTATATGTAAGGGGTTTTTGAGGGAAGTTATCAGATTAAGGGAGGTAAAATTTTGCTTCTTTCATTGTATTTATAAATTATGTTACAGTACATTTTAGTATTTTCATTACAGAAATTTCCAAGGAAGTCTAAATTCTTTGGCCCTTTCTTATATAAATTATCTTATTTAGATTTGTTCTGCCTGTTTGTAAGTAAAATGGAAATGCTCCCGTTATTTAGGATTTTATATACATGGAACTTTGCTTATATTGCAACGGGTTGAAATAATTTTCTCTGAAGCATGCGTTCACACAATTTAAATATAAATTCAGGTGTAGAGATTTCAACCTGAATGGAAAAGGGGGAATTCTTAGATGGAAGCTTTAAGTAATAGTTGTTTTAATTTAATTAATTCGGTAAAAAAACAAATAGGATGTTTTGATTTTGTGCAGTGCTTTTTCATTTTAGATCGGGATTCAAGAATAAGGTCGATTTAAAATCAACGTGTAAGATTTTAATATGCGAATAAAGTACTAATTAAAGCATAAACATTTATTAAAACGTAATATCGTAATACAGTTCAATTACAACCATTTATATTCTTCATTGATGCCAACTTTCGTTTTCACAAATAAACATAAGCAAAACGATTACAATTATTTCATCGATATAAAGTGAACCTTACACAAGTGTTTTATGCAATCAGTCTCAAAGAGCAAGACAGTTCTTCAGGAACAATGGAAATTTATTGTCGAAAATGCAATCCTTGAAATATAGAATACAGCCGCAATATTCGTGGAATAAATCTCAAAAACCTTCACACCTTCTATTACCTTCAGACACAACTAACAGTGTCTTAAATACTAGTATGTTAAACATTTTCCACAAGCACTCTCTCGTCCTACTCAGTAATCAATAATCGCTAGTCAAGGCTCACGACAAAACTGTCTCAAAACAAGACAAACCCAATTTCGGAGTGTGACTCCCTGTTTATAGTCAGCAAGGACTTTTCTCGAAAAATCCACTAACGTCATATATTGTGATATTTCTCCAGTATTTTCAAAAGAATTCATATGGTCACCAAGTCACCAAAAACTGTCACCATAAATGATGCCAATTCGGCTCTATCGTCAAGATTTCACCAAGTTTCCATTGATTCGCCTTTATAATATAAGGAACCGTGCATTGCTTGTGAATTAAAATTCCATTTCATGTATCTTCTGCCTATTCTTTGGGTCTCTCCAACAGGAAAATTAAAAAATTTAATTTTTTCTACTGCATGACATGTTGCCACACATCTGATCTAATATGTCCACGGCTCCTTTTGTTGCATTGTAAAATTAAAATATCTCCGAGTTTCCACTTTCTTTATTTATATTCGATTTTCCATGGAATTTAGATAAAAGAACAACATATTTTTTTTATATGATAAAAGAGTTTTAGCTTGGTCAAAAGATGTTGGTCATAGATGTTCCTACACTTCACGATTGTAAATCTAAGAGTTCAGGAGGGTTTTCTCGTTTTTTTTTCCAGAATAGTTCCGATAACTGTGAAATTAATTGGACTCTACAAATGTTTGCCATCTAAAGGTATCGATGTAAACCAATTATCCATTTTAATGTTTCGATTAGACCTTGAATACTTCTTGCTTACTCTTCGACGAAGTAAGACGATATGAGTTTTTATTTTCCAATTCATCCTCAAATTTTCGTCATCAATTAACTCTTTTATTAATCCGCAGATAGCTTTAGGTTTACTCAAAAATTTTCGTCGCGAAAACGTTCTGACATCGTCCCGACAACGCAGTGAAAAATCTAAAATATGTTCTTAATTCCAAACGGTACTGCTACCCATTCGTTTCTCAGACTAACATTGTTCTAAAAATACTTTACGCAAAAATATTTTGAAGAAAAAAATATCCTAATTTCTAGAATCCAAGGTCATATTAAGCTACTGAGTCACACGTTTCATTTCCCGTATTTGGGTGGGGGGCTGTACAAGATTATTTGTTATAGACGTAGTCTACCAGACGAATAGGTAGCATTCTAGGGTTAAGGTATCCGACTACGTTGAAAATGCCATTTTCGGTCAAAAATCACATTTCTTTTTATTTTACCATTTTAAAGGTCAAGCAATTAGCTTTCTAAATCTGTCTTTGTTTTGTCTGTGCGATAATTAGAAAAAAAAGTTACAGGTGTTTAAAATATTTTTACAGTTGTCATTCGAAACCGGAAGTTGTCTGTTTAACATGCTTTTTACCGATAATTTTTGCAGTTTCAACCCATTAGAATTTTAAAAACTATTTCTGACAATTTTTTAAATAATTTAATTGATGGGCAACAATTTCGATCTTTTAATTCGACTCTTGCGATTGGCAACATTTGTTTCTTCTGACCTCACATGTTTTTGTTTTGATTTGCGTCTTACGAATTTTGATCCTAAATTTCTTCTAAAAACTTAACTCTTTTCGATTTAATTGTACAATTTTTGATCTTTGATTGTTTATAGACATTCTGCCTTTAAAAATTCAAGTTATAATGGTTCATAAAACTATTAAGTTAACTTCTTGAAAATGCAACAGTGGACTCTGATAACAGTGGACTGGTAACAAAAACATTGGAAGTAGCAAGTATTCAAACTTGTAATGAACAAAAACTGGATTCACTGAAGAATTTTTCACAGTGCAAAGAATGTTTTAATGCAACGTTAAGAGGTTATGGAATATTTTATTTAAATATTTTGGGAAGTATGTTTTTCTCAATTTGTGTTTCTTCAATTGTTTTGAGAAGAATCTGTACCTGCATGAAGATTACTTGTTTGGACTGACTTCTAATGTGACTTTAAAATGCTCCAAATGTACTTTTATTGTCAATTTTTCAGCTACTAAAAACCAAACTTCAATTAATTTGCAACTTATTTGTGGAATGTGAGTTATTGGAAGATGACATTTGTCTGCGAGAAAGTTACGTGCTAAGCTGAATATAGACTTTGTGAAAGAAATATCTTGGCTGCTGCTACATCAATGGCTTAAGATGTCATGAATGCTGCTGCGTTGGTAGTAAAAAGCATTACAAAATGTTCCAACACGTCAATTGGAGAATGTGGAATATCCGTTGCTGACAGATACATGGACATTCTTCCGTAAAAGTTTCTATAGCAATTTTATCCAAGGCCACTGGAAAACTTCCAGATTAGGAAATGATGTCCAAGTTTTGTATAATTCTAAATGTCTAGTCGAACATGCGTGTTCCTGCATTCATCTGGTATTTACTTCAATCACGGAATCTGTTAGTGCGTACAAAATCTTTGTATGATTTTATACCACGAGATCTTGAAATTATGTTGATTTCTATGGTGTGTGATGGTGATTCCCAAGGATACCTTTTAGTTAAAGATCTATTTGATGTCAACAGTGTCATAAAATGAGTGCCTAAGATACTTCTAAGAAAGAGTGAGTATTCGGCAAAGAAATCTTAGAAAAAGCCAGAAAAACCTCGGTGGGAAAGAAAAACTTACCAGTGTTATGATTAATAAAATTCAAAACTATTGTGGCAGTAACACCAATCACGTCAAAGCTCTGCTAAGTGCGGCATTTATTCTCGGTGGCTCCATCAGAGAGATACCCGTGCATGCACCATGGCCAACTGGAGCTGAGAGCTGGTGTGAGTATCAATGAAGAATAGCCACCGGAAAAAATATATATAAATAAAGGTGTAAGCCTTTCCATGAAACTTTTAAATATTGTTAAACCCGTGTACACAAAGTTGTGTGATAAGCAGTTATTATAAAATTTCCTCCATGGTGTGACACAAATGCAAACAAATCATTTAACGCCTTTTTTCGGCAAATTGTTCCGAAAGAAACTTTTATTGAGCTGAAAACATTTTCTTTGGGTACCCATATTGCTGTAATTATTTTTAACAATGCTTTTATTTATTTGTTAGGTAGTTTGAAAGCTTTTGGCATAAATGCAAATTATTATACACTGCGTGATGACAGATTTCTTGCCATCATTCGCGCAGTAACTCGAAACAACATTCTTTGCCTTTTTAAAAATCAGCCAGAAAAAAAATATAGGGCCCAAAGAAAGTGAAAATTTAACAAAATACCAAGGAGTGGAGGTGTTAAATATAATCATTAGAGTTTAGTATATATTGTGATATTTTGTTTTGAATTACATTTATAAGTTAAATGCATTTTCTCAAAACTGTTTTTTTTGTAAATTTCTTGATATTTCAAATGTGATATCTAAAGAGCCAATAGAGATACTTGTATGAAATTATACACAAATGTTATTAATAGTATTATCTAGAGGTTTACTACCAGCTAAGAAATTGAACAATTTTTCATGATTTTATAGTTGGATTTCCTTATAAAAGTATCGAAAATTTGAATGAAATTCATAGGTTGTAGCTTCGATTAGCTATAACTTTTGATTAAAAAAAAATAATTTAAAACTTGTAGTACAACCTCTAGAAATGTGATTGAAAAATGTGCTGCAGCAATTTTTTTTGTAAAATATAAATTATTTTTAAAAATAGAGCCTTTGAAAAAATTTAAAAAATTAATTAAAATTTCCTTAAAATTTTTAATTTTTTTAAATTTTAATGTTTGTATATTATTTATAACTGTATTGTTTATAATAGTGCAAAAAATGAAATTAAAAATGTAACAATTTTAGTGAATTTTAGAAAAATAAAAAAATAGGTCTCCGAACGTAGTCGGATACCTTAAATAAATCGTATGAATATTAGAAAAGCAATAGAAATACTCTCATTAAAACAATAACAAACAAATACAAAACTAACAAAGAAACTGAACGCTTTTATTCAGTATTCTCAAATATTTTAATACTTAAAGACATTTATGAATCTTAACACAGCTTTTGGATATGAAGTGAAATACTTTTTAATATTAATTATTTATAAACTAAAGGCACAATTCTCACGCAGTTCCCAAAGTCACGAGGTGTGATAAAGAGACATAAATTTTGAAACGCATTCAATTGAGATATTCGGTATTATATATAAACTTTTTCTCTTGCATTTAAGAGCAACGAAAATAAGATAGACTTGAATTTGAGCTTTTTTAAGTATCATGATAAGAAGTAGGTCTCAAAAATGATGCCAACTTGGCTCTATCGTCAAGATTTCACCGTTTCCATTGAATCGTCTTTATAATATAAGGAACGGCGCGTTGCTAATGAATTTAAATTCCATTTCATGTATCTTCTTCCTATTCTCTGGGTCTCTCCAACAGAAAATGAAAAAGTTTAATAAATAGAATTTTAAATAAACCGTATGAAGCTTAGAAAAGCAATAGAAACTCTCTCATTAGAACAATAACAAACAAATACAAAAATAACAAAACAGCTGAACACTTTTGTTCGGTGTTTTCAAATATTTTAATACTTAAAGACATTTAAGAATCTTAACACAACTATTGGATATGAAGTGAAATATTTTTAATATGAATTATTTATAAACTAAAGGCACAATTCTCATGTAGTTTCTAAAAATCCGATGTGTGATAAAGAGATATAAATTTTGAAACGCATTCAATTGTGATATTCAGTATTATATATAAACTTTTCTCCCTTGGATTTAAGAGTAATGAAAATAAGATAGATTTGAATTTGAGCTTTTTTATATATCATCATAAGAGAAGTAGCATATGATTTATTATTATAACTTCAAAATGATTTTTATTTGATTTTAAGTAGTTATCCAGTTTTTAAATCACTGGAATACTACATGTATCTTTTCTTTTTTCAATTAACAAATACATTTTATAAAATGTATTTAACATATGGATTAAAACACTCAGACGGCTTTCCCTCCAGAGTAACTTATCTTCTGTCAGAAACCAATAAACGGACCAAATAGAATCCACGCATAGTAAACTTCAGACGCCTTCCGTGAAAATAAATCATGAATCTAAACATCTAGAGAGAAGAGGAATGAGAGCCATGGAGAAGAATACAAAACTGCCTTTTCTAATCCGAATCACGTAGAAATTGACATCATTTCATCCAATCTCCCTTTTTAAACGCAATGTTCCTTTTTCCTTGATAAATACATAAACTGAAGGAGATTCTGAATGAAAAAAAAATGTTCCTTTAACACGAAAATTCAATGGACCATATATCGAAAGAACAATTGTCAGGAAGCTTATCTTTCTATTTATTAATTTCTTCTTCTTTTTTTGTTCGAGATGACCAGAGAACAGGAAAAAGATACGTGAAAGGATGGAACTTAAATTCGTTTTTTGCGTTTGTAAGTGATATGAGGAAAATGAAGTATGCTGAAAGAATTAACCGTATTGCAGAAAAAAATGGAATACATTGAAACTAACAATTTTAAGTAATTAATTCAGAAAAAAATATGCAAACATTTAAATACACACATACACTGGTGTCCAAAAGTTAAGCATAAATCGTAAGATGCGAAAAAACATGGAGTAAATATTCGTAACGTTATTCCAAATTTCTTGAGGATATTAATTGGGTGAAGAAGAAACATTGGGTGTATAGAAAACTTTTCAGTCGACTACGTCCTGCGTGAAACACCGGCACATGTCGGAACAGGGAGAAACCGATTCAAGCACCATAGGCAGTTTAGACAAGTTTCATGCAACTGCTGTGCGAAGGAACGTTGTTAACCATCAAACAAGGTGAATGATGGCACAAAGACGCCAATTGGACATGTTTACGAAAGGAACAATCGTTGGAATGCTGGAACCCTCACGATCATAAACCGAAGTGTCTCGAATTCTGAATGTGGACCAATCTGTAATCTCAAGACTGTGGCAGAGGTTTCAAAGAACGGGAGATGTTACCCGACAACCAGTATCAGGCCGACCAAGAGTCACAAACACTCTCAAAGACCGATATCTTGTAATAATTGTGCGACTTAAGAGAAGCAGTACTGCCAGAGCACTGGGTTCGGCACTCACAGTCGCCACAGGAATACGAATTTCGAGACAAACTGTTTACAGGAGACTCAATCATGCAGGCCTGTATGCCAGAAGACCAGCAGTTTGCATTCTCCTCACGTCTGCGAATAAACGCGCTCGTTTGAACTGGAGTTTGAAACATCAACATTGGAGTGTGGGAGAGTGGGCCAATGTGATGTTCAGTGACGAGTCCCGGTTTAGTCTGAGTAGTGATTCTCGGTGAGTAACGATACGGAGAAACATGGAACACGTTTTGGACCAAGAAACATAACGGAAAGACATCATTTTCCATCAAGGAGAGTAATGGTATGAGCAGGCATCATGATGGACGGCCGCACAGACCTCCATTTCTTTAACACGGTGTCTGTGACTGCTCAAAGATACAGAGACGAAGTTCTTGAGCCTTATGTTCGCTT